>PVJO010017955.1:0-37750 GCA_004026905.1 Hystrix cristata | reverse complement strand
ATGTTCATAGCAACACAATTTGTAATAGCTAAGTCTTGGAAACAACCTAAATGCCCAACAACCAACGAATGGCTAAAGAAAATGTGGTTTTTCTACACAATGGAGTACTACATTGCCATAAAAAAGGATAAACTAGAGTCATTCGTATACAAATGGATGTTCCTTGAGAACATACTTTTAAGTGCAATAAATCAGACACTCATGAGTACACATCGAATTGTTTCTCTGATATGAGAAACCATAACTGTAAATAAGGAGAAAGAGGTGTAATAGATATTATATAAAAGGAGGATGGTGTGCAGAGGAGAGGAGTACTAGAAAGAAAAAAAGGGGAAAAGCAGAAAGGCAACAAAGGAAAGAAAAGGGAAAGGTAAAATATGGAAAATGATGAATGAACCTGCTGTAAATAGGGAGGGAAGCAGCAGAGGGGAGGGGTGGGGGAGAGGAGGGAGAACCAAGATGCATCATGTGTAGGTACAGAATAAATGTAATGAATGTGATCACTGTATGTAGAATGTGCCAATACATGTTCTTGGTTTAAAATTAATAAATAAATAAATAAATAAATAAATAAATAAATAAATAAATAAATAAATAAAAAGAAGGATTCGGTCAGGAAACAGCAACAAGACAACCATTTGTAGGACAAAGAGAGAGACCTCAGAAGAAAGTAAAACTTCAAAAATTGATCTTGGATTTCCACCTTCCAGAACTATAAGAAAATAAATTTCTGTTATTAATGCCACCTAGTATATAGTACTTTTTGGGGTTTTTTGGCCAGACTTGGCAGACTAATGCAGTCATATTCTGAAGTACAGTACTAGAACTTAGGACTTCAACATATGATTTCGTGTTAGACATACTTCAGGCCATAACAAGTGGTTAAATTAAGAAGCAAAGGCTGCCTGGAAAGAATTCCAAAGAAAGTTCCTCAAGTATAGCACAAATGTTTGCAAGGCAGGAATGAGTTCCCTAAAGATAGGGTGATTCATCCAGAAGTCTAGCATGCCTAGAACAGAATATTGTAAAGGGGAGAGTGATAGACAGCAAGGACAAAAGGGAAGACATGACCAGGTCATGAGGGACTATATAGGACATGGTAAAAAGGTTGAGTCTCCTTGAGGAGGTGCCAGCCTTGGACGTCACTCAACAGATGAGTGAAATAATCTTATTTTGCTTTTAAAATGTTGTTTTCTTGCTGTAGAGGATGGATTATAAGTGTATTGAAATGGAAGTGCCAAGAATAGAAAGGAATTCAAAGAGTGTAGTGTCAGAAAATGTGCTAGAGGGATGCAATAAGGACTAAAAGTAGTTTAAGTTATCTTCAGGTATCTTTTGAGAGAAGAGCCCTGAGAAACCACCAACAGGTTAGATCTTAGGGGTAATATTAATAGATTATATGGAGGGTTCTGGCTTGAGCAATTAGGGAACAGTAAGAGTATTTTATTGTGATGAGGAAGGCTGATAAAAATGGTTTAATTGAAAGAGTGAAAGACAGACTTTGGTATTCGACTTGTTAAAAGTAGTAGTGTAAGAACATTCCTTAGTAACTTAGTTGACCAAATCACATGGTTTTGCTGTTGTTACTTTTTAAGAAAAGATATCACTCTTGGACTATTAGACTCATTACCATTAACTATCAGATTAATGCAAGGTCTAAATTTCATGTAATTTTTCTTCCTTTATTTACCTTATTTTGTGACATGCACAGTTTTCTAGTAATTCTCCAGGAGCATAATTCTTACAAGTAGTTCTGTTCCTGTGAAAAAATCAGTTTGGTATAATACTGTTCAAAATAAAGTTCAGAAGTAAAAGCCAGAATTATTTAGATACAGCAGCACATACATGATTCATTATTGTATGTGTAAAATACTGTACATGTAAAAATTAGATATTAATCCCTTTCTACAGAATAAAATAGGTTTTAGTAATACTTGATGCAAGTTAGTTATGTGAGGAAACATCAAGCTTCTAAAATTTTAATGTGTTAAAATGTAATATAAAGTTATTCCGATTTTACAAAGTAGATATTGGCACTCATACATATTCTACTATTAACACCTTTCTCCAATTTCCTCTTCAACTTTTGGCTATTTTAAATTGAAGGAAAGTGGCTATAGTCACATTAAAGGTATAGAAGCCCTTTAAATTGCAAGGGACTTGAAGACACTGAGGGTCCTAACTGGAGAATGCCAGAGTCAAAGTCAAGTTTAAATGAGCTTTTCTGGTGGCTGCGGAGGAACAGAGACAAATGGGAAATACTGGCAGCAGGGCGAGCTTTAAGACAGCTGTCCCAAATATGTGGTACAGAGAGATACAAACAAGAAGAGCCTGAATTAGAGCAGATAGCAGAGGTTATAGGGGCAGGAGAGGAAGAAAAGATTGCAAAACTATTTTTCATCTAACAGTAAAAGTGACCCAATCTCAGGTTTCTAGCTCAAGTGATAGGATATCAGATAATACCAATAACTGATATAGGAAAAAAATGGATAAATGCAGGTTGGTGATAAAGATAAGAGTGAAAATAATTTTTTAAAACATGTTGCATTTAAGGTATTTGTGGATGCCAAAGGAGAGATGCTGTTTGAATTTCATGAAAGGAGTCAAGACTAAAACAAACATTTGGTATCCACTAGCTGTGGTCAGTAGACAGATGTCTAAGAGTATGAGTTGTCAGAGGAGATCAAATAGGGAGAAGATCACAGGGTCAAAGACAGACCTGTTGTGCCATCGATAATTAATAGATGGAGAAGAGAGCAAATCATTGCTTTGATATAAAAACAGCATGTATAGTATAGCCCACATAATATGGGCACCTAACTAAAGGACTTTCTTCATTGGAGATTTACAAACCAGGCAAATGTAACGGTTTACACTTGCCTGGTTTATAAATATGAAGTCTGAAAATTTCAGAAGTATGATTTGACAGAAATTTCTCTCATCTTCATGGAAAATTTATTTCGTCTTGGTTCAAGAGTAACATCAGTAAAAATCTGATGTGGTTGTATTAAAAACAAAATAAAACTTGCACCTACATACACACACATGCACGTACACATATACACACACATGCATATGTGTGCATACTCCATGCCAAAGCATTGTCAGAAAGAGTCTAAAAGTTTGCATTGAAAGCTTGTCTTTATTCCTCCATGATAGTCTTGGTTTTCTTGTTTGCTTGTTTGTATGAGATAGTGTCTCACTCTGTAGTCCAGGCTATTCATGAACTCCATATGTAGCCCGGGTTGGTCCCAAACTCTCAGTTCTCCTGCCTCAGCATTCCAAGTGCTGGGGTTACAGGAATCTACCATCACACCAGGTTCATTGTTCTCATATTTAAAATGTGGTTCAGTGAAAAACTTCTCAAAGCACAATAAATACACACTAGCAGATGATTACACACTAGTAGTCATCTAGAGCAAAAGGAACAGGCCAATGGTTTGCAACTTACAGGAAAAGAAACAATGAAGCAATTTTGCTAACAGATTTAACAAATTTGAAATATAAAAGTAAGATGTTTACATAAATAGTCACATATATTTAATAATCATCAATTATTAAACAGTATGCATGTAGTTAGAAAGATGGTGCTGGCTAGCATATCTTAGAGAACATGTATTTTCTCATCTTTCATTTTATACTTGTTAATCTTTCCCTTGATATTATTAGGCTTCTTTAGATCTTTAATTCCCAAATAGATTAATAATTCAAAATTGATTCACTGAAGCATAAAAAAATTGATGAAATATCATTGTAAATATACTACCTTGCTTAATAGCATAAATACAGTAACCAGAACTCAAAGGCAAATATAAAATGTGAATCCGCAAATATGAGCTTGAATATATGCATTCAAAAAAATGATACTTCAGTGAGAAAAATAAAGATAATAAACACCTGAGGATTTAGTTTTGCTTCTGGTAGTCAGAACACTGTCTGTCATAAAATTATGACATTTAACTACCAAAGTTTTATGTCATTTTCAGAGAAAACTATCTTCCAGTAAATGAATCAGAAACTTCAAGAAGCAATATAAAATAATGTTCATTAATAAAAATATTGTATAAAAACAAAGATATATCACTAATTTTAAAAGGCTTGTAAAACTAATCACAATGATAGTAATACATTATGTATAAGTTTTATATAAATATTAAAAGAACTCATTTTCATGGGAGCTGCTGCAGAAGAAGCTGCTCTAAGTCCAAGCTTGTGATCTAAGACTTGGCTTTGGAGCCCAATGAGAGAGTCATAGCCAAGGAATTGGCCAAGTCCTCAGTTCCCAAGGGAGCTGGTTGTTGCCAACTAGAGAATTTCATGAATCAAGAATCTGCAATAGATATGTGAGGAAAGAGAATAGAAACATGGACTTCCAACTGCATAACTTCAAATAGTAACAGCAATTGTGATGACTAAATAACAATACATGTATAATGATGTGAATGAAAAAATCAAGAAATAGGACACTCCAAAGCCTCATCCCTCTCTATAAGCAGAAAATAACTGAAAAAAGATCACAGTCAAATTTATCAGATATCTGGATGCTAATAAAACATTTACAACACCTAAACAAATGCTTAAACACTATATAAATCAAGTTTCATCATATGTATGAAACATAAAATATGAGGGGGCATTCTTATTTTTTTTTAATCAATGAAAATTCATACATTGAGAGAAGGGAAGGAACTTAATGGTTAGTTAATGCCTATTTTGTAGGTTGAAACATGAAGAACATTGGCCCTGATTCTAGTTCTTGTCAACTATGTGACCGAATGCAAATGAATTAAATCCTCCAGGTTCTTGCCCATCAAAGTGTGGTTCATGGTGCAGCAACAGCAAAAAGAAGTCAGTGAGACTCTTGGACCTCACATAGACCTACTGAATCTGAATCCACATTTGAACAAGATCTCCAGGTAATTTGCACCACATAAAACTTTAAGAAAAGCTGTTGTATGCCAATGCTCCTTGTTGTTAAAGTACAGAAGCTAGGTGTTGAATCCAAGCATTTTATTTTAAACTTAGTATTTTCCTCCTGCATCTAGTATTTAGAGGCTAACATGAGGTGATCCACCTTTACACCTTTCCCCTCATTCATCAGTTTTCCAAAATACAGTTAGTAGAAGATGGCAACACCTAAGAAACAGTAAGGAAATGTCACTGAGTTGTAAATGTATACTAGAGATGTATCTTCAGTCAGGTGAAATCTGAGTTCAGGAGAAAGCTTTCTTCTTAGAATAAAGTTTATTTTCTATTCAGCATGTGTATGTTTAAATTTTTCATCATTTTTTTACTAACTCTTCTATTGATATGTTTTTATCTGTATCTTCTATAATCTGTCTCTAGTTAAGCAATATTCATTAAAATACAAATTTCATCACTGTTTTTCATTAAAAATTTTGTTATTACAAGGTATTCAACTCAATTATGTCAAAACTCCTTTTTCTTTCTTAGCCATTATCTCGGACTGTACCATTCACCCCTTTTTCTCCATTTGTTTGGATTTTTATATGTTTTCTTTCCTTTCCCCCATTTCCCCTGTTATATCAAATGCTATAATGTCACTATACTGTTTGATATTTTTAAAAGTTTAAATTTGATTAAGATATACACCATTGTGGATTTTTTTTCCTTTTTTCAGGTAACAGTTACCATTTACTTTCACACAATACTTTTCAATTAAGAAAGGGATATCATACATTCTACCATTTAAGATCCAAAATAAATTTGTAAAATAATTAGAAAAGGGTTTTGATTTCAGTAACAGCTTAGGCATTAAGATGCAGGAAGTCCAGATTATCAGACACATACAGAGATACAGCCATAAACTTAGCCGTCTGTCACAAGCTTTGTAAAGTCTACTCGGTAGTACCAATTAAGGGAAGAGAGATGATATTATTAATCATTTATTTTTTTTTTAAATCTTATCCTCAATGAAAAGTATTCAAACATAAAGTGTTAGAAACTACACTGAGAACTCAAGATAAAACCTTTGCTTGAAATCTGGAAAATAAAAACGTCAAAGAGAACATATATAGCAAACAATGAAAGGGATGCTAACACATACAAAAAAATATCATCCAAGGTAACAGAGGATTTGTCCCAAGATGAAGGAACTGTGCAAATCAATAAAAGTTCCATGACATTCAACAAAGCAGTACATTTTCACAAAGGGACGACTTTATAAAAACCTTGCAAAATAATGCAAAAGGATCTAAAAGTCAGAAGCTAGATAAAAGCACCAGAAAAAAGAAAGGAGCTCAAACATTTTGAACTGATAGTTCAATTTATGCCCTTCAAAACAACCCCTAACAACTGGAAAGTATCAGTACTGTAGATTTAAAATGTTCAATAGATGCTCCTTGACTAAGTCATATTTTGATCAGGAGCAACAGTTGGAGGGAGAGAGAGAAAAACAAAGAAAAGAAAAGAAAAGAAAAAACAAGGGTGGAAAGAAGGGAGGAAGGGAAGAAGGGAACAATTGGGAAATTAAATGGCACTGAACAAACAACTATCCTTGAAAATGAATAAGGTGAAAGAAAATCACAAAAGTAAGGATTTATGTGAGGCAAAGACAGTGGGAACACTAATATTTTTTCATAATAACATCAAAACTAGAAATCTCTCTTGGCAACGGAGTGTCTAAACAACTCCATTTTCAGTCTCTAGGTGTCCTGTTGAGTCCACTTACAGTATATACATCACAATAAAGACCCTCCGTGTTGAGACAGCCCTTGGCCTTGAAGAGTCAATCACAGGTACTGCTTAGGGACTTCCCATAATCAAGGTGATTTCAGGCTGAGTGTTTTTACAGTAGACATTATAATATACCACGGGCGCTTCGAGATACTTTGCATCTGTTCACAGCACATAGAGTTGTCTAAGAGCAACTACATTCAATCCAAACAAAACTTGGTGAGGTATTAGAAAAGTTTCCAACATTCAACTAAGGTGATAAAGCAACTCCCATACGCAGTCTACCATTTGTAGAAGAATCAAATACTTGACAAACCAAAAACATTTTTATTTTAAGTAAAGCTAAATAAATAATAGGATGTTATCGGAAATCTACAAGCTGAAGAAAATATGAACTAAAAGAATCAATCAAATGCATAACGTAACTTTTTCCCCTTCAATTTTCCAGCTTTTATTGGTGATAAAAATGACTCAAAGCAATAATCATAAGTTGTTTCAGTAAAAATGTCCACAATACAGCTCCCTACAAAAACAGTCAAGTTTTATAATGAGCAATTTTTCTGTTTGAAAGTAAAGCTTTGATCAAAATCAGAACAATAAATACAATTTTAACTTGTTAAGAATTAACATTAAAATAATTTCAGATTCATTATTCTGAAAATATTAAAATTAGATTGTAACCAAGTGAAGCTTAAACTATAATTTTATCCTCAAATTCTTAAGGGCTATCTGAACAGCTTTTCTCTATCTTAGAAAATTGTTCTTATTTCTACATAAGAAACTCTTCTCATATATAAATTTAATAAATTAGTTATGTCTATGCAAATAAAAGCTTGCAAATAAAAACATCCACTTGTTTACCCTTCATAACCTGTACTAATGATTACAGGCATTGACAGTACAGTTCTGTTGTTGCTGTTCTTGTTTTTTATAGGTAAATGTGGTGCAGCTACAGTTTCATGCTTGCTTCCACACATGGAGTTCAGTTGTAGTTCTCTGTCCTAAAGTACCCTAGAATCATCTGAGAGCTGTAAAAATATACTGTATCCAACAACCATCCCAAAGATTCTGGCTACAATTGCCCTTCAGTAACATCTGAGCATCAGTAGTTGTTGCATTTCTTCAAACGATTTTTATAATGCACCTAAGTTTGAGAAATGCTGGTTAAGAAAAGTAAGGTCTATCAGTCTCTTTTCCCTCTGTGATGATAATCACCATAACAGGAATATACCGGTCCTGAAAAATTAGCACTAAGGTCCCTATGCTGTATAACCCCTAAAAACCAGACAATTCAAAAGAACCACACTGTTGAAACAATTGAATTATGTGTACTTTACAATATATAAAACAGCTTTTGGTAGGTTCACAATGAACTAGTATAGACTTCATATGTACACGCTTTGATCCCAGATAGCTTAAAAAAGAAAAGAATGCAAAATAGTTAAGTCTGTGGCTCGCCACTCTTCTTTTTTTTCACAGTCTATTCTCATAGGCTCAAAACTTTCAATGCTTTGGGTTCACTACACAAGCCTTCTCCAGGGAGCTCAGGTCACAAGAAAATATTTCCAGAGGAAAGGAAAATGACTCCTTTTTTGGAATCAAACTTTTGACATTATTACCATGCAACACAATGATGACAATACAAATGAGTAGAAAGCACGATTTACAAAAACATATGGGTAGGTTAAATAATGGGTGTTACTTTTAAATGTGGATATATGTCTCTCCTATAGAACCATATATAAGGCTCCTTGAAAATCGTCTTGCCTAGGAAAGAAAAATATCTCTTTAGTTTTTTAAATTGAAGCAATAAAATGTGTTTTAACGTTTGGAGGTACCACTTTGTAATACTTTCGGATACTTAAATTTTCCAAGTCTGTATAATGGGACAATGAGGAAATATGAAGTTTAGGCAGAATAAGGCATGCAGTACAGGTGGCATATGGAAAACTGTAACAAATACTAGCTGTTATGACAAAGATTGCTATTTTAAGAATTCATCCTTTTCTTAAGAAAATACATTCTTTCATGATAATGCTTCAAGTTATTTTATGTGCTTCCTTTATTTCCAAAGCACTTTTATCCATATAATTTCATATTATACATAGAGAAGAAAGTCACTGTAGATGAAATAGCAATTTTCTTGAATCATACAATCTGCACACCACTTGGTCAAAATAGGACATGGCAGGGGAGTATTAGGACAATGTTTGTGTAAACATTTCCTCAATTAAATCACTTAGAAAACTCTTTGGAGCACAAATTTCTGTGTTCCTCCAGAGATCAGGCCAGTACACATCTCACTGGTGTCCTATCAAAGTAGTTTTCATGCCCAGCAAAGAGTCCGTACTTTCTGAACAGAATTCACATAAGGCATAGAGAATTGTTTACCAAAGATAACACGAGTTACATGGCAGAGTGGGGAATTCTGCCTGCCCGGGTCCAAATGTGAGCAGATTGGCCTTTTAGTTTCCATCTTGGGGATAAATTTAGACATAGGAAGGATCACTGAGCTAGGTGAACCAGGATAAGGCACACTGCATCCCAGAGATTCAAATCTAAACAAAAACTTTTAAAGCAGGCTCTTCCATAACTACTCATGATTCATTTAACCAGTCGATGATAAAAAAGACGAATGAGCTTCACAGAAGTTACATTTTGTCCAAGATGGAATTCAGCTTCTTGTTCAAATTTCAGTCACTTTTTATGACTCTTTTACCATCATTTCTGAGCATGAAACTGCTTCTTTCTCTTGAATTTCCCTGTTTTTCTTTGCTAGTTCCATCAATCTAGTCTCCAACCTCCTGCTATTATTTATCCAGCACTTTTTGAAGATTACACCAATGATGTCTGTTCCTTGCACCATTTTTAATTACTCATAACCTCATATTTCCTTTACTTTTTTTCATTCCCAATTTTATGAAGTGTCTGATTAAGTTCTATTAACTTTTATTAGATGAGCCTTTTCCTGCACCAATCTTTTTTTTTTTTTCCTGGCCACCAAATTTATATTCACAAGGAAAAATCTAGAGCATTTTACTTTTTGATTAAATATATTAAGGAAATCTCATATGATTTTTTTTTAAACCTAAATGAGGGCTGGGGATTTAGCTCAGTGGTTAGAGTGCTTGCATAGCAAGCGCAAGGCCCTGAGTTCAATCCCCAGCACCAAAAAGAAAAAAAAAATATCTAAATGAATATTCAAGAATTTAATGTGAGGGCTCTTAACTGTCTTCCAGACCTTATCTCACACTACACCTTTTGCCTATCACAGTTGCTGACCAAAATAGAACGATAGTTCTCTGCTGAACATAGCTTTCATTTCCTGGCATCTTTTTTATACCTCAGGTTCATGATTGTCTATGTAACTGTATTTCCCAGACAAGCAGGAGCTGGGAAATAAGTTCCACTATGCTGAGGAACAGAAGTAGGGCAGGATAGAGACAGACAATAAAAGAGGCAGTGCTTTGAGGAGTCACCAAAAGTTTAAAGGGAATACTGTCAATCTAAGTGGATTAAGTAGAAATAGAAAATCTTCATAGAGACAAATGGGATAGCAACCCAGGCTAGCAGACTAGGATAGAGTAAAAACATGAAGTGGAGGGTAGAGAACAAACCTAGAGAAATCTTCCAAGTCAAATCATAGGCTCTTTTTATCTGAAGCTGGGTGAGGAAAAAGAAAACATTGCTAATGTCTTGTGCTATGATGTAAATGTGTGCTCCCTAAAATTCAAACATTGGTGATAGTACTAAAAAAAAGACCCAAAAGAAGTTCCCTCCCTTCCTTCCCCTTCTCCTCCCATGAGGAGAGATAAGAGGCCCTCACTAGAAACTAAATCTGCTGGGCACTTAATATTGGATATCTTGTCCCGAGAACTGTGGGAAATAAAATTTTGTTGCTTATAGAGCAGAGTCTATGGCATTTTATTATGAAAACAGCCAAAAGGGACTCAGTCATCATGTTTACTCTGTATTTTTCTTCCTTCATGCACTCCAGTCCTTTCCACTGGTACTGTACTTGCTAATCACGTGCTTTAGCTTATATTACCTCCAGGAAGCCTTCCCCAATAGCTCACATGTAAATAGTCATTCCTCTCTCTGAATTTCCATAGCGTGTTGTTTTTAGTTTTGTGTTGTGTTTGATTCCATCTATTTCTTTGTAAGCTCTTTGAGATCAGGAATCACATCATTTTCATATTTGACCCAGTAACAGCAGTCTGGCTGTTAAGTACTGAGAACCTTTCCAGTTTGTGTGGATGTGCTTTTCTTTTACCTTTCATTCTCAGAATCCTCATTCGAAAATGAAGAAAATTGGGTCAATGAACACTAAATGATTTGTCCTGAGAAATAATCACCACTCAATATGACCTATCTAGTCATCCTGTATTAAAGCACGCTCACTCAACCTCTTAGAAAGCTGCAATACAGTACTTCAAAATAAATGAAGCAACCTGGAAAAAACTGTTTCCAAAGGAATGGGATAGTCAATCAGCATACCTGAATATCTGAGGAATTTCTAGTAATCTTAAAAATCGTGAAAGTTTTTTTTTTCAAATTCAGTAACTATAATAATATATTTTTAAATATTACCATTAAAAATATTTTCAGACTTACAAAATGTGAGCATCCAAAACCAAAAGCCGACATTTCATAATCTCTTGCTTTTTTTGAACGATGCTTTCCTGACATTTTCCAAAACCTCAGCAAGATCTAGTAGTGTCTCTCCCCTGAAGCAAGAGCAGACCTAATTTTCTTCTCCCAGATTCTTCCTTTAGTCATACATTAGCTGCAGACTTACTTGACTCTCCCACTCACCGGCTGGATATTGTCTCATGAAGGAGTCATGCCATCCAGTGAAGCTATTTGCATGGGTGGGATCTGCTTACCTAAGGACTAAGTCATCCATAAGGCTCTGCAGTTAGAAATCAGCAGCAACATCAGTGCTGGCCCGTGTTATTAGTAGTAGATGAAGTGACTATGCCAGAAATGGACTACACCAAAGAGCCTGGAAGGACCACTCTAGCCACTCTGTAGAGGCTAATGGTGTTAATGTTTTGGAAATGAATTTAACTTGGTCTCTATGTTCAGCTTTCCTAAAATATACATTGTTGAATTTGTCCTTAAAAAATAGACTCCCTTGGGAAATAATTACAGCAAACTATAAAATACTACATATGCTAAAAAATTTGTAATGCACAATTTTTACATATTAAAAGCTCTCAGTAGTTAATACTGTTTCCCACAGAATCTCTTTTTTGATAACACCTCTGATTTATCTGCAGAATCACACTTGAAAATACCAACCTAGTTTGTTCACATTGTTTTTATGAATTATGAAATGATGTTAGACCTGATAGAATCAAGACCACAATTGCATTATTCAACCTGTATTTTGTGAGGCTTAAGCACTTTTGACAAGTGCTGTATTGTAAAGCATTTAAAGAAGCTGGAAGTCTTTCTTTGTGAAAATGGTATTTTTAGTATCAAAATTTGACAATTTCCCTGATAACATAGAGTCTTCTCACTTCCTTTTCCTTAAACTATTCCAAAATGCAAATATAACTGATCTTACCTCCTTTAAAAAAAATAGTTTAAATTTGTGTGTTTGTTCTAACATGAAATTTAAAGCATACTTTTCTGGCTGTAAGCCATGAAACACCGGCACAAGGTTGCAATTTAATTACACCAAATGAATAGTAGATATCAGCAGAATAAGATCCTTTATAATACTAAAAACCCTGACTTTTAAGTACTCTAGTACAGTGGTGATGAACCTATGGCATGCATTTCACTGGTATTTCTTTTAAAACAAAAGAAATGTGTGAGTTGTTTTTTTCTGACTCAAACCTCAGTATTCAGGTATAATTGTAGTGTTGACACATTGCGATAAATGAGTTTTGGGTTGCGATTTGGGCGCTCCTCTGTAAAAGGTTCACCACCACTTCTCTAGTATCATCCATTTTAATGCTTATTGTTCTGTTTTTCCTATATGGCTCTTTCTTTGTGTTATAAAATAAATTTTATTTAGTATCTGTTCCCTAAAATTCTTTAGAAACAAAACAAACCAGTTTAAGAGTTACATTTCAGGAAACTGTGTCACCATTACTCATACAATATATACACATATTAGTAGTGAGAGAGGGAGGCACATATAATGGCTGAGACTTGTTGTTATGAAAGTGCATAAATGTTAATGATCTAAGACAGAAATGTAATAAGGAAACCTTATCATAAACACTGTACTATCTTAAATTTCTTTTGAAAATTAACAAATCCAATTAATGTTCTCATTTTTATATGAATCTACTATCTATAAGCATTATTTCATAAAAGAACTGTTTGACTTGAAGGCCATAACAATTTTAAATCAATCAGTGCTAATGATTATCTATAAAATATTGTGCCAGATGAATACTGAATCAAAGTTCAGTCTTATACTTTTACTTATATCAAGGAATCAATTATAAGTGTGTAATCATAGAGTTAATCCTGATAAAGCTAATGAAAACTGTATTTTTTATTTAAACATCGTATCAGTCCTATGAAGCATTATTATTCTCATTTAATAGATGAGAAGACTGGAAGTTAGAGATAAAATCACCTACTCAAAATCATATAGCTGGTCAGAGGCAGAGACTGGAATCCAACCAGGCTATCTGAATAGACCCGTCTTTAATTCACTAATTTAGTTTAAAATGTATAAAGCCAAATAAGCCATTTGACGAAGATTTTTTTCTGAGTTAAATGCTCCTAGACTCCAACACATGTGATCAGCTCCTGCCTGTCATATGAGCCATGCAGCCTTGGCCCCCACGCTAAGACTTTTCTTGACATTTAAGAATTAAATGAGATAATGTGTACAATGTATAGACATTCAAATTGACAAATTAATGTTTAAAGTTATTTGGGGGATTATGTTTAGAAAAAATAATTATTCCAGAATAGATCATTAAATTTGAATTCCATACAAAAGATCCAAGGTATAGTTATTAGTTTTTTGTTCATTCTTCAACACTACTATAGCTGTATAAATCTCTTTTAAGCTATTTATTTTTAATATTTTATATATAATGCTTAATTATATGCCAGATATATGATGTTATATATTCTACAATTTGCTAATACCATCTGTTTGTTAAAGCCTTACACATTCTTGGGAGCCAGAAACAAGTGCCCTTTCTCTCTATGGCTTTCTTAAATTGTCCCCATTGGAACAAATCTTGCTGCCATGGAATCCAACTGCATTTATTTCAGATTTTCTATTGTTATTTTGTGGTTGTCTCTTTAATTAAGTCCTAAGATTGTACAACCTTTTAGGATAGAGGCTACATGTTGTTGTTCCCCCACAATGCTTTAGGTATTATTGTATAGCAAAAAGTAGGTAGGTAATAAGAGTTTGTTGAATTACATATAAATTGTGTATAATTTATATATAAATAAAGTATGAAAATATTGTACATAATATCTTATTTTCACAAATGAATCATCATTTTACTGTAACCAAGTTCTATAACTGTATTAAATTACTGCCTAATAGTAGCTGGTATGAAAATAAGACATAAATATGAATTGTGCGATTTTCTGATCATTTATTTCACATTACAAATTTTAAAATGATAAAATGGAAATTACAGAAACCAAGGGAGATGTGTAATAATATGGAATAGTGCACAAAGTCTAAACTATTAAACTTAGCTATATATCTGTCAAGTTTCATTTCCCCAAAAGAGAGTCCCGTGTACTAGGAGTATGTCTTTCTTTCTCCTCCAGTCACTCAGCGCCTCACCAGCATGCTCTGCTTAAGCATACAAAAATTCATTCTTTTTATAGCTGTATCCCAGGAAACCAAGACTCACTCATAGACTCTTGGTATCTCGGCTTCCCTGAGTCTCTGCAACCCTGACACTTTCTCCTTCAGCCAGCCTCCTTTAATTCTCCTCCACTGCACCATCCCTTGCTCACAGCTCATTGCAGGCCAACTTTCATTCCTCCTACTGGTTTTCTGAATTGCTTTCCCCCTCCTTGTTCTTGGTGGTGGCAGTCTCTCCTACCACAGGACGTGGGCTTGGGCAGGTGACTTCACCCATGTTTTGCTCTATTCTGACTATTCTTCCTCCCCTATAGTAGCCAGTTTTGAGTCTTTCATTATCAAACTATGCCTGTCCCCTCGCAGCACTCTATCTTCCTTCAAAGATCTTGGCAACTGGAGCCTGTCCTTCAGTGGTATTCTCACTTCTTGGTAACTTCAGTATCCTTCTTTGCATCATCTAGCAGCTTTTGAATTGATTTTTCATGGTCCCTTACCATTTTGAAGAACTCTTTATTTTTATGATCACTAACTGCAATCTTATCTTCTATATCTAAAATGCTGTTGTTGTTTCATTCTGCTGCCTATACTTTCAATGGAATTTTTAATCTCCTGGATATCTGCTTGAATCTGTTTCATGGATCCATTTCTTTCCTATGTTGGGCATTCATGTTTTCCATCATTTTCCTAAGCTCCTCTTTTTTTTTTAATCTGTATCTGCTCTAGAGTCACTAATCATGTCTTTCATTCTAGTCACCATCTCTGTAGTTATGTGAGAAATTATTTCTGTTTTGATTTTTTCTGTAGCCTCATTCATTCGCTTTGTTACTTCTGCTATTACCATTTCCAAGAGTCTGGGTGGGTGGCTTTTGGATTATTCTGCCTTGTTGCCCCCTGGGTTTATCTTTGGTGTGCTGGAAGTCTGGGGTTGCATCTTGCTTATGTGTCTTTTCATCTTTTTTTTTTTTTTTAGTTTAATTCCTGGGTTAATTCTTGTGAGTCGCTAATAGTAGGTGGCTTTATTGCTAGTATCAAGAAACCTTTGGAAATGACTACTTCTCCAGAGCTGTCTTCCAGGTGTAGCTAGTTTTGGGGTTTTGAGTCTGCTGCAAGATTCTACTGCTTCAATTTACTGGAACTGAGAAGTTGCTATCCAGTTAGCCCCTCGTTCTTTGGTTTATGACCCTCAGGCAATCTCAGTCTTGTTGTACATGGAAGAACAACTGATTAGAACAATTCTGTCACTTTGGCTAAAGTAGTACAATCAGTAATAACAATAGCATCAAACAGCCTAGAAAATGACAAACTGTAGTAATTATTACTTTGCCGCCTTTAACCATATGAGCTAGATTTGTGATTATATAACAGTATCTAAAATAAACCAGAAACTTGTATACAGTAAGTATGCCCTCAATAAGGCGATTTTACCCTTAGGGGAGAAAATTCAGAAGGGACCTTTTTTGGTGATTCTTTAAGATTTTAACCTATTCCAGAGTAACGTTTTCCATCCCTTCTGCTTATTTCTCCACAATATTAAGTGCCTTTTAAAATATTAATCAACTTAATATGTTTGACTCTCTACACCTTTAAGAGTGTAAAACTGTGCCTGCTATGTTCAAAACCTTGCACATCATAGACACCTAATACCTATCTGTTAAGCTTTTTAAAATATTTTATTTACCTACACTTTAGTAAAATAGGCATTTCTCTAATTTCAAAATATGTTTAACAGAGATTTATGTTGAATAATCTCTAGAATAGAAAACAAAAGAGAAGATGGTGTTATAATTTTATTAATCAAAATGCAGAGCAAATGGGACTGGATTAGGGATAAATTTATCTTAGTTTTCAACCTTAGATCTGCCTGTAGAAAGTCTGTCACTTCTGAATTTCGGTTTTCTCTTCTGAAATATATGAGTAATAAAACTGAATTTCAAAGGGCAGTTGTAATAATAAAATGAGACAGTAAATTTATTCATACTTTCATTCAAGTACAACAGGCATTGTTCAAGGTACTGATGTGAAAGCATTTTGCAAATCTGAAAAGCCCAATAAAGAAAATGTTACTTTTAATAGAAAAAAAAGTCTGTTGAGTAATTTCAAATAGCAAAACATGTTAAAAATTACTACAAAATTTAAACATATTGTCACTCAGAACTATGAAAGTTAGAATTTAAGGCCGTTATTAAAGAAATCGCATTTAATTTTTGAAAATATTCTGGAAAACTAAAAACCCAAAACTGCAGACAACAAATGATTTGGAGGTGTTTTACCCACTGAAATCAATTTTTAATAAATTAGTAACTTTTTCTTAATTAACTAAACCTAAAGGCCAGTATGTTACCAATTAACAAAATAACAGCAAAATAAGTTTGTGGTGCTCTTAAATGAAATATTTAAATTTTATTTAGATTTGTTTTATTAAAAATACATCATTCACTACATAATATATGTGAAATATATAGGAAGATATACAATCAAATCCATTGCTTATATACTGGGCTCACTACTTTTAGACCTCATAATGTTAAGGAAAGAAATATTTCATTGTGACAAAATGAAGCTATGTTAACCCTCTTCTCCACTTTTGTCTTGTTTGGGTAAAATGATGAATATTAAATACATGATCTTTTGAGTTTATCTGAAAATCGGATCAAGTGAACACACTTCTCTTTACACTTCTTATGTCATCATTACGACAAGAAATAACTCTAATAAAAAGATTTCAATAGCTTTCTAAGAGACTATGTTAAAATTGGCCTTGCTGATTCTCTTTGATTAACGGAAGTATTTTATACACTGGTAATGTCTATCCATATCACTCTTTATTATTTACATGGAAAAATGGAAAAGGTACAGCTCTTTCAACAAAATATTAAATTCTAAATTGGAATGCAAACTAACAAACAAAACAAACAAATTCCTACAAGGAATTCATACCTAAACTTAAATAAAAATGTTCATGAGTTTTTATTTATAAAATATGCAAAAACTGGATTCATTTGGGGGGATATTTCTGCATGTCACATTACATGAGGTCACTGAGTATTTGAAAATTCTCATTTTTTTAAAAGTTGCTTCTCATTTTATTAAATAAAATGGAAAATAAATGGAGGAAACATTATTATATTCAAGTTTTTTTTTTTTTTTTGGTCAACCAAATGGATGGTCAACCACTAACAAATTGTTTGTTAGTTATAAACCAGAGATTGAGAGGTTCAAAGTGCTTTACTATGTAACTAGAGAAACAATACAGTTTTGTACAGGGAAGACTCTTTTAAATTCTTTTGCTTAAATATTAATAAGGCATACAGTGAGGCAACAATAACTGGTCACTGCTACAAACTTTGAACGCTTGTATCTTCTAAGTCATGCAGAAATATAATGCCAGTGTAACAGTATTAAGAGGTGGGCATTAGGAAGCTTTCAGGGCTCAAGGGCTCTACACTCATGGAAGGACTAGTGCTTGCAAAAGGTCTTGAAGGGGATAGTTTAGCTCTTCCATTTCTTCAGCCTTAGGAATACATAGCATTCTGGGACTCATCTTGGAAGCAGAATCTGTCCCCTGACTAGACATGGACTTGCTGGTTCCTTGCTCTCCAGAACTCTGAGAAATAAATTTCTGTTATTTAAAAATTATCTGTTCTCAGGCATTTTGTAACAGCAGCACAAATGCACTAGGATTGTCATACTCCCTAGATTTAGGGTAGTTGACACTATCTAGAATGGGACTACCTTACCCTGTAGTACTCAAGAAGTAATTGAGGGAAATTGTATGACCTTCCACTGGAGAATAATTGTTTAATTTTAGACTATGAAGTGCTGTTCTGTAAAGAGGAAGGATTTTTGCTTCTTCCTCCACTTTGTTCACTGTGTTGAGAAAAAAATAAACACACAACCATACTTTGGGCATCCTTCTGGCTACTCCTCAGGGATGTAATCTCCACAGTTTATGCAGCTAGTGGAATAAATTCAGGAGTCAGATTCACTTGCTAGATTCTGACAAAACAGTAAGACAAATTGATTTTTCTAGAAGCTCATTAACTCTAATGACTAAACCAAAAGCAGAAGTAAACTATTAGGTAATTGGGAACAAAAAGAAATGAATAAAAAAATGAATAAAGCAGTCCAAGGAAAACTGACTCAACTGATATTCTTTCTTCTATGTGAGCACACAGGATTTCAGAAATTCTACTTGAAGAAAGAGACATGACTCCAGTAAAAAAGTGGAAAGTAGAATCACACATAGAGTTATGTATTTTACAAAGCCTTCTGTGGATTAGAAATACACACTTTTCCATATTTCTGTTCATCAAGAAGAACTTGAGTATTAAGGACCTAAACCCAATTCTGTCTGTTAAGCAACTAAGAGTATCATAATCTAACATTATGAAATCCAAACTAATTGAAATGATTGTGCCTTTTCTTTGATTTTCACGTGTCTTTCACCATTCAAGAGTCTGACAGAATTTCTAGATGTTCGTTTTGCTCTGCAATAACGAAATTTTGTCTCTCTAGTGTAAACTAATATTCCTTTCTATATATTTCTGCTACCAAGTGCTTAGTTCCTGTTAAACAAAAGACTGCAGACAATCTTTAAAAGGAGTCAATTCTACCATCTCACCCATCTTCTCATAACAAACATGTGTGTACTCAGACACTGAGGGAGCAACAGTCTGTTCATAAATTTCCTTGTCGCTGTTCTGAATGAAAAAAGTAGACATTACTAAGTGAAAAAAATGAATGAATTCTTCAATTTGTAGATTAAGAGCAAGCATAAAAGACCTCTGCTCCTTTGCAGTAAGTGCCAAGAGCTGGCAGGAAGCTTTTCATTTTGCATAACTCCATATGATTTATTCTTTGCCAGAAAACTGAATCCTTCAGTGTCAGATGGACATCCACAGATAGATAATTTCTATTTACTTTGCAACCTACATTGTTCCCAAAGGTGAACATTAAGAAGAGGGAGATAGTAGGCATATAGGTAAATGTAAAGCCAGATGCTTCCATATACCAAATGGTGCTTTATTAATTATCCTATACATGAATGAACTATATGTATATGCATGTATGTATGCATACATATGCATGTATATACATATATGTCTTTAATAAACATACAATGTGTGTGTATATATACATATGCACAAATCAGATTTTATCTTAAAAATGATTTAAGGCAGTTAAAGGAGTAATACATTTCTCTTGTTATTTTCATAGCCTTATGCACCTCAGACAAAGGTTAAACATCTTTCTCTGGGAAAGTTCCTAGAAATTCACAGAAACAACAACAACAGCAAAACATGGCTATTGTTTTATCTATTTTCTTTTTCAATTGTGAATAATAACAAATTCTTCTGTCATTGAATCTTTATCTTAATTAACAAAAATTGTTGTTTATTTCTTAATGTTCCAAATCCTTAGACCAAGTGCAAATCTTTTTAGCAATTGGCTTCTCATCTTCTTTGCCAAATAATCTTAAATTCAAAATTCCCTGTCCCAATCATAAACATTCTGTGCTTAGCTCAAGTTATTTCTCTTTTCTGATGTGCACTGCAGTGAGAAGTTGTGCCTAGGGGCATTAGTCTGCCACACGGATTCATATCTTGGCCCAGATGCTCTTCTTGGGTGAACCCTGGAGCCATTTACATGGACTGGCTATCGCCACCCATGCTGTACTGAGGCAGCCTGAGATGACTGCTCAGGTTCCGGAATCTGGGAAGCCAGTTGATCTCCCATTGTCATCTTAAAGGAATACTTCAAACAGAAACCAGCAGGTGCTACAAATTTGTTTTTCTTTCTTTCTTTTTTTTTTTCCTTCTTTTCAGAGACCTGGTTTATCAGAACACTGCCAGAGGAAATTTTTTTCCTCTAAACTATTCTGTGTTGTACTGACACGGTCTTGAATCAAATTATCAAAGGCCAAACTGTTTTAATGTGTGACACTGACAAAAGTACTTAACTTTCTCAAATATTAGTTTAATCATATTTAGCTCCTAGGTCATGGTGGTCTTTTAAAGACTAAATGAAGTGATTTATATAATTATACAAGGCTCATAATGCTCAATAAGTGTTTATTACTCTTCTTGATATTATTAGTGCTATATCTTTTATGTTTTAATTTTTTATTTTATTTTAATTAATTTTATTGGTACTTTTTTGATATACATAATGATCACACTCATCATAGGAAATTTGTACCTGTACATACTATAGCTTGATTATTCTTTTTTCCTCATTCTCCTCCTCTCCCTTCAACACTTCTTCCCCTCTTTATTTACAAAAGCTTTGTTTCCATTTTTTCCTTCTGTTCTCTTTTTTTCCCTTTTCCCTGCTTTCCCTTCCCCTTAGCACTCCCTTGTTCTGCTTACCATTTTAATATTTTTTTCCTACTTCCCAATATCTATCATCCATTTTGGTCCTTATTTAGGCTTTCAGTTTCTCACACAAGAGAAACAATGTGATGTTTAAACGTATGTGTCTAATTTATTTCACTTAAAAGTATGGTCTCAAGGTGCATCTATTTATCTAAAAATGTCTCAAATTTATCATTATTTATGGCAGAGTAGTACTCCATTGTATATAAAAACCACATTTTCTTTATCCATTCATCTGTGGATGGGCATCTGAGCTCTTTCCAATATTTAACTAATACATATTGTGCTGCTATAAACATGGGTATGCATATATGTATATGGTATGATGCTTTTAACTTTCTTCAAGTAAAGGTGTTTGGACCTTTGGTCAAAGATAAGGTGGCTGAGTGCATTTGGAGTTGTTTCTGCATCTATTCTGTTCCATTGATCCTCAGAATGTTTTTGTTTTGTTTTGTTTTGTTTTGTTGCCAGTACCTTTGATTGGAATTGCATTAAACCCATATTACGGTTTTGGAAAGTTTGGCCCTTTTCAATATGTTGGTTCTGCATATCCAAGAATAAGGGATATTTTTCCACTTTCTGATATCCTCTTTGATCTCTTTTTTCAGATTACTGGAGTTTTCAATGTAAAGATCTTTTACTTCCTCCATTAGCTTGATTCCTAAGTATTTCATTTTCCTTGATTCTATTGTGAAAGCTGTTATTTTCCCTAATTTCTCTCTCAGTTTGTTATTTGTGTACAGGAATGGTATTCAATTTGAGTACTAACTGTGTATCCTGCTATGCTACTGAATTTGGCTCTTAAATCTAGGAGTCTTTTGGTGGAGTTTTTGGGGTCTTCTATGTAAAGTATCATATCATCCACAAACAATGATAATTTAAATTTTTCCTTTTATATCCTTATTCCTTTGAGTTCTTTCTCTTGTCTATGTGTGGATTAATGTTTCCAGAACTATACTGAATAGAAGCAGCGATAGTAGGAATCCTTATCTTTTCCTGACTGTAGAGTGAAACCTTTCTTTTTTTGACTAGTTAGTATGATGTTGGCTATTGGTTTGTCATAGATGGATAAGACCTATTCCAATTTTCTGTATTTTTTTTATCATGAGTGGATGTTAGACTTTGTCAAATGCTCTTTCTGCCTCTATTGAGATGATCATATGGTTTTTGTCCTTGATTCTGTTAATGTGGTGTATTACATTTATTAATTTTCATATATTGTGCTTTCCCTGCATCCCTGGAATGAATCCTACTTAGTCATGGTGGATAATCTCCTTGATGATTTGCTGCATTCTGTTTGCCAGTATCTTACTGAGGATTTCTGCATCTATGTTCATTAAGGAGATTGGCCTGTTGTTCTCTTTTTGGTTGGATCCTTCTCTGGTTTGGGTATCAGGGCAATGCTTCCTTCCAGGAATGAGTTTGGGAGTATTACTTCCCTTTCAATTTCAGTAAATTGTTTGAGGAGCAGAGGCATTAGATATTCTCTAAATTTCTTGTACAATTCAGCACTGAAACCATCAGAACCTGGGCTATTCTTTGCTGGTAGCTTTTTTGTTTTGTTTTGTTTTCTTCTTCAATTCCACTGACTGAGATTAGGCTGTTCAGAATTTTTATATCGCCTAGATTCAGCTTTGGTAATCCATATGCACCTTGGAATATGTCCATTTCTTCTGTGTTTTCCATTATATTGGAGTAGAGGTTTTCAAAATTGGTATTGATGATCGTCTGAATTTCTACAAGAGCCATTATGATTTCACCCTTTCCATTTGTGTGCATGGATTTGAGTCTTTTATTTGCTTTTTTTGATAAGGTTGGCTAAGGGTTTGCCTATTTTATTTAATCTTTCAGAGAACCAACACTTTGATTGATTTCTTGTATTATTTTCTGAGTCTCAACTGCATTCATTTCTGCTCTGATTTTTATAATTTCCTCCCTCATATGTTCTTTTGGTTTAACTTGCTGTGCTTTTTCTGGAGACTTGAGGTTCAACATTAGGTTTTTTTTTTAGCTTGCTCTGTTTTTCTGATGTGGGAATTCACTGTTACAAACTTCCCTAATAGGACTGCTTTTATTGTGTCCCAAAAGGTCTGGTATGTTGTTTTGGCACTATCATTTAATTGTAGAACGTCTCTAATTTCTTCTTTAATGTCATCTATGACCTATTGGTCATTCAGAAAGGTGTTATTTAATTTCTATGTGTTTATATGGTTTATATGGTTTCTTTTGTCATTGATTTACAATTTTATTGCACTGTGATCTGATTATATGCATGGGATAATTTCAATTCCTCTGCATTTACTAAAGCATGCTTTATGAGCTAGTATGTGGTCTATTTTGGAGAAATAGATTAATGTGCCACTGAGAAGAATGTGTATTCTGTTATTGTATGGAACACTGTAGATATCTGCTAAATCCATTTGTTCAAAGGTTTGGTTCAGTTCTGATATTTCTTTATGATATTTTTGTCTAATTGTGACAGTGGGTTATTGAGGTCCCTTGTTAGAATTGTATTAGTGCTTACTTGATCTTTCATGTCCATTAATGTGCATTTTATATAGTTGGGTAGTCTAGTATTTGGTCTATATGTATTTAGGATCATTATCTCTTTCTCTTGGATTGTTCTTTTAACAAGTATGTAGTGACCTTTTTTTGTCCCTTCTGATCAGTCTTGGCTTGAGATCCACTTTGTCTGCAAATAGAATAGCTAGCTACCCCTGCTTTTTTCTGAGTTCATGTTGCAACTCAGAACATCCTTTGATTTTGACTTTTAGTCTATGCATTTTTTTAGTTAAATTCATTTTTCTATGCAGCATATTGTTGGATCTTGTTTCTTGATCCATTCTGCCAATCTGTTTCTTTTGATTGGAGAATTAACACTACTTACATTGATTGTTATAATTGGTATGCACTGATTATCCTTGTCATATTATTTTCCCATTGTTACCTGTCTTTCCCCTCTATTTAATTGCTTCCTTCACCTCACAAATTCTTTCTATTGTGATTCAAGGAATTGTTGTCTTCATTGTTTTTTTTCCTAAAACAGCCTTCAGAAC
Source organism: Hystrix cristata (assembly GCA_004026905.1). Lineage (NCBI taxonomy): Eukaryota > Metazoa > Chordata > Mammalia > Rodentia > Hystricidae > Hystrix > Hystrix cristata. Next base: position 13,814 of record PVJO010017955.1, on the reverse strand, counting down.
TTTTTTTTAATTTTAATGGTACATTTTAGATGTACGCAGTGATAACACTTATCATAGGGGATTTGTACCTGTACATCATATATCTTGTTGCTTCTTTTCTTCCCATTCCCCTCCCCTCCCTTCACCCCCTCCTCCCTCCTTATTGACAAAAGCTTTGTTTCCATTTTTTCCTTCCATTTCTTATTTCTCTCGTCCCTCTGTTCTTTTCCCCCTCCCCCTCCCTTGTTCCCTTTCCTATTTGGACATTCTCTTCCCTTTCCCACCTTCAGAACTTTTTAAAGTGCTGGTTTTGTGGTCATGAATTATTTTAAAGTGCTGGTTTTGTGGTCATGAATTTCTTCAGGTGTTCTTTATCATGGAAGTATCTAATTTCTCCATCAATTTTGAAAGATAATTTTGTGGAGTACATCAATTTTGGTTGGAGATTGTTTTCTTTTGGGGATTAAAATACTTCACTCCAAGTTCTCCTTGACTTAAGGGTTTGTGTTGAGGAGTCTGCTATGATTCTGATGGGCTTTCCTTCATAGGTGATTTGTTTCTTTTCTCTAACAGCTTTTAATAGTCTGCTCTTGTGTTTAATTTCTGGAATCTTGACTAATATATGCCTTAGTGTAGTTTTATTCTGATCATGGCTAATTGGAGTTCTGTATGCCTCAATTATCTGTATGTTAAATTCTTTTTCCATACTTGGGAAGTTTTCTGTCCTTACTTTTGTGAACAGGTTATTTTATGTCCTTTGTGCTATCTTCTGATATTTCATTGATTCTGATCAATTTTATGTTATTCTTCTTTGCATCTTCTAGTAGCAGTTGGATTGATTTTTCATGGTCCTGTTCTGTTCTTAAGAAGTCATTCATTCGATGATCACTAACCACACACCAGTTTTCTGTGTCTGATATTTTATTCTCACACTGGTTGATTCTGCAGCATACACTTTTGATAGAATTTTTAATTCCCTGGATATCTAGTTTAATCTGTTTCATGGAATCCAGTTCTTTCCTATGTTGAGCATTCATGGCTTCCATCACTTTCCTAAGTGCCTCTATTTTTTTTTTTTAATCTACTCTAGATTCACTGACCAGCTCCTTCACTATGGTCCTCAGCTCTTTAGTTACCTGTGAAATTACTTCTGGTTTGTTTTTCTCCAGAGCCTCATTCATCTACTCTGTTACTTCCACTGCTACCATTTCAGAAAGTTCATCTGGATTGCTTTTGACTTCTTCCACCTTAATGTCCCCTGGATTTTCCTTTGGCAACCCAGGGAGGTCTAGAATTGCATCTTGTTTCCTTGTCTTTCTTTTAATTTTCTATTTTTAAAAAAAATTTGTTTTCTACATTAATGCTCATAAATTGTCTATGGTAGGTAGCTTTATTACTAATATCAAGACCCCCTTAGGAAATGACTACTTTTCAGAGATGTCTTCTTGGTGTAGCTGGCTTTGGCTTTTGAGTCTGTCCCAAGATTCTGCCTTTTCAATTTATTAGAGATGAGAACTTGCTGCCTATTGGCTTAGCATCCAGTTTTTTGTACTGGACTATGGTATTATCAATGGCCCTCCAACAATTTCGGTATTGGCATACAATGAAGAACAACTGATCACAGCAACTATGTCATCTTGGCTAAAGCAGTACAATCAGTAATAACAATAGCATCAGGCACAGTCTAGATACTGACAAACTGTGGTAACTCTTAATTTGCCAACTTTAGCTATAGGCACAAGATTTATAGTTATATAACAAAATCTAAAACAAATCAGAAAATTAAATACAGTAAATATCCCCTCAATAGAGCTATTTTACCCTCAGGGGAGAAAATTTAAAGGAACAAAAGATGATTACCCGAGTTTTGGGAAACTGGTGAAGAAAACAGGAGAAAAAGAAGAAGAAAGAAACAAAAACAAGAACTAAAAACTAAAATCAGTGTTCCCACTCACAAAAAAACAAAATAAACAAGATAAAAGAAAAAAAGAGATTTCTCTGTGATTTCAAGGCTGCAGTTATCTTCTGGGGTCTACAGTTTTGCTGTAGGTCCAACTGAGGGCATGTCCCCACTGCCACTGGGAGAAAAAGGAAGCAGAAAAAGCCCAGCTGCACACTGGATGATCCTAGCAAGCCTGAAGTAGGATTAGGGCAGAGTGCTAGATAATCCCAGGAAGTATGCGGTAGGAATAGGGTATGGTGCTGATTCTGATGCTTTCAACTCCATAGAAGCTGATCTTGGCCTCTGGTTGTAGTGTTGGGGCCTGAGTCATTCAGCCTACAACATTCTGGGTGTCTCTTGTGTGCCTCACCCCGGATCCTTGACCCTGGAGGTCTCCCATGGTTGTGTCTCACCCCGTCCCTAGGATCCCTGAGAGGGAGCCAATCCACGGCTACTCCTACTCTGAGGTTCACTTGGCTCCTCCCTTAAATGGCATCTGGCCAAGCTACCTCTGCAGGGGACACTTGGACTGGAGTCACCAACTTTTGTAGTTCACAGCATCCACTACTCTGCTGCACTGCTGTTTTCATCCCTGGGGGCCTCTAGAATTATTGACCTTCACCGTGTCACTGTAGATTCGATCCTCCTCTCTCATGCCACAAGTGTGGAGTCAGGAAGAAAGTGCAGTTTGTTACCTCCTTTTACTCCATTGAGGGCTGTCTCTTTACTTTCCTTGTGGGCTCCAATTCTCCCTTCAGATCCTTCCTGGGTCCTAGGGATCCACTCCCCCCCCTTCTTTTCTTCCCCAAGTTATTATAATCCAGTGTCTGGATGCTGTCTCTCAAAGAGGCTAATTCGCTGCTGTTTACTACTCTGTCATCCTTAATTTTTAATAAAATATATTTTTACATCCACTCCCACCATTGCTTACAGGCAAATTCTATCACTAAATAAGTATTAAAATATGCCCTTCAACAATTTAATGATCAATAAATCTGACAACATGGAGTCAGTTAATGAAATACAGTAAAATGGTCAATTTTAGGAAGGAAAATGTCACTCATATGTGGCGTCTCTACTTCATGCTTCTATAGCAGTAAAGGACCCTCAAAGCTAGACCCATAAAAGTAATTTTTCCTTATCTTTATTTTTAGCAGCAGCAAAACACTTCTTACAGGTCTCTCCCCTATCTAGAAGTTTCCCCACACACTCATTTATATTTTCCACTTAAATATTAACCATTTGTTACATTTAGCAATAGGCTTAGAATCTTGGGAAGTAATAAGGTAACAACAATGACAACGACTAAAATCAATTGAACATTCGCAATGTTCTAGGCATAATTTTAAGGAGTTTACGATGTATATGAGACAGGTACAACTATCATCTCATTTTTCAAATATGATATAAAGCACTGCTGAAGTCAACCTAGTAAAAAGTGGAGCCAAGACTCAAACCCAGAAAGTCTGCCCTTTCAGCAAGAATCAGTTGTATACACACTTGGAAGAACTCCAAGCCATTACTTAAACGATTAGCCCCTTTCCTCATCCACAATCTGGTAGCACCCCTATCCTTATCTTCTGAGAAATGAAAAATAAATTCAGATAAACTTTCAAAATATACCAGGGAAGAAATGATTCAGTATATACGGCAAACACTACAATAACATTCTAATTAATTCTAAAATTCCAAAGAGCTATCTGTAGGAGAAAAGTTCATTACCTCACCTTGATTAATTCCTCCTGTGGTCATCCAGTCAACAACGTGTGTGTGTGTGTGTGTGTGTGTGTGTGTGTGTGTAAGGTCACTGAAAATGATATGACAGTGTTATACTTGGAGATGAGAAACCATCCCTGGACCAAAGAAACATAATTACTGCCCCTACAGGGCATATGGGTTTAGCATTTAATTAACTACACAAGTAATCAACTAAATATTATTGAGATAAAGCTTCTGAGCCTTGCTAAATTATAGGTCCAACATAGTTTAAGTGAACCAATGTGCTTTTTCTACCAGTCACAAAAGCAGTGAAATACATTCATTTTATAAAGGATGCCGCACAATATGATGGAATCAGAGTAGAATAAACCAACAAAATATGTGATAATTGTGAGAAGAGAAATACATTTTTATCAAGAAGGAGAGAAACATCAACATTGAAGACAACGCTTAGAAGCTATTTGAGAAACTGTCTAGAAGGAGATATCATTAACATCAGCTTGCCTCTAGCCACAATAGTCCATTTAGGTATGAGTTATCAGGAAAAAATGCCCTAGGGGAGGAAACATCTTTGCCTCATCCATTTTAAGCTATGGCTGAGGCCCTTATGTCAAAAAGCAGAATAACAGAAAACATACACATTTACATACTCTGAGTTTTGCATGACATGGAAGACTTCATGAGAAATAAGACTCCAGAAATGGGCACACCTGAGTATTTTATGTTAGGTTTGGTGAAAAGGGGACAGTTGTAAAGAAATACTAAGAGCAAAACTTATGAACTAATGGAAATAAACTTGGGACCATTTAGCAAGAAAAAAATTATTCAGATTCATCTCTGTGTCCCTTCAGTTTGGGAGATAATGTGGTTCTTATTATGACTTGCTTCAGGGAAAAAGGAAAAGGCTATAATATGAGCAAAGTGTCCTTGAACATTTCTGACTCAAAATAAAAATAAAAGAAAAGAGAAAAAGAAAATACGTAAAGATATCAAGTGGAAAACCAGAATAAAGATCTAGCTAGTAACTCTTCAAAGGGATCTTATAAATGCTGCCCTGGAATCCTGTAGCCTGAGATATAAGACTCTAGAATAGTGCTAGTCATAGAACTTTCTGCAGTGATGGCGATGTTCTAGATCCACACTCTTACCAGCATAAAAACTAGTATCATGAGCACACTGAAGTCTTGATATAGGACTAGTTAAATTAAGAAATAGAATTTATTTCATTTTAGTACATTTATATCAGATTAAAATTGCCAAATGTGATTATTGACTACTATACTGGATAGTTCTAGGTTAATAGTCAACTGTTATTTAAGTATGTCTTGAATGCCAAATCTTTTTTTTTTTTTTTTTGGGATGCCAAATCTTAACAGTTGATCTACAGTCATTCCAACCAAACACTTTGAAATAAAATTAAGGGAAAATCATGTTGATATCTTAAAAATTTTTTTTTTATTCTTTGACTGAAGGATAGCATACTATCTTTGAAAAATCTTTTTGACTTGAAATCTTGAATGCAAAATAAATCTTCTAATTAAATAATTTAAATATTTTTAAAATGTCTTAAAGTCTGGTGCAGTCCCATCTGCTTGTCAGGTCAACTTCTAGGAGGCACAGGAATGAAAAGATGTCAACTGTAACTCTGGTAGCAATGCCAGAGCTGTGGATGACTGAAGTGTTGTACAGACCAGTACTCTTCCAATTCCATGCAAAGTATGAACTGGAAATGCTGAAAAGTGAGAAAGCACAATGATACACGGGAACAGGAGAGGTGAAGGTATACACTAATACAGAGACATAGTGGTTAAAGCAGTCACACCTCCAAGCAAGTACATGCACTGCTGCCAAATCTACCACAGATAAACACTGTAAACCTCTCACTCACAGGCAAGTTTATTAAGTCCTAAAAGCATCATGCTTCTTTGCATTACTACGCAGTTGCTAAAGATGGGTCAGATTATTAATAGTATGGCTAGAAGAGTGTGAACCCTCTGAGGTAGAAACAAAAAGACCCTTAGAGTTTCCAGGGAACTCAACCAGAAACCCAACCGGGGACCCTCAGCCAATGTGCAATCTGTCTGTTAAGGGGTGTGAGTGTTTATGTGTGAAGTAATAACTTTAATTTCAAACTGCATTGCTCTCTGACTATTTCCTGTCTCTCGCCTGTTCAAAGGTAACAATACTCTAAACAAAAAAAGGTATTTCTAAGTCTCTCCTAAAAGTGGCAGAGCCAGGCGCCTCCCGCAGGGCTGGGCTCCCCTTGTCTACCGTAATTCATGTGCGGGCAGCTCAGAACCACTTCCACCATCTGCCTCCAGCTGTGTTGGCATAACAGAAAGTCAAATGTGCTGCAACAAGCTCCAACCCTGAATTTATTGTAGAAGCCACCACTTCTATTTCATTTGGCTAGTAAACAATCCCATACTATTAGGATGGTTAATTATAAATAACAGTCTAGCCTCTTTTAATTGAAATCTACATTTATTTAGAGCCTTTTCATGAGACTAGAATTAAGAAACAAAAAGCATTAGGAATGAATAGAAATGGACCATACTATTCAAATAGAAAAACCTCAAAAGCTAAGCATTAAAGTGCTCCTAAAAAGTGAAAATACTGTCCACTTTGGAAGCATTTTTTCCTTTGCTGTTCTGAAGCTGCGATGCCAGTGTTAACGCCTCTACCACTCCTGAACTGGAGAAATGTTATCCATGTTATTTTGACAGTAAAGTCTATCTTCAGAAATATGAACAGCTGAGGGTATGTGTAATGTTTTAAAGTAAATTAGAACATGTGTAGAAATTTTCATTAAAAATATTTATTATTTATTGTGTACAAGTAATTGAGCTAAACGTTGTAGGACAACAATTTTGAAAATTTTGACTGCAAGAAACAACAACAAATGTATTTTAAACTAGGCATGGTGGCACATGCTGTAATCCCAGTACGCTGAGCGACTAAAGCGGGAAGTAAGGACATAGCACAGTGCAAAGGCCCTAGGTTCAATTGCCAGTATCACAAAAAAGGAAAAATATATTTTATATTCTGACACAGGATGCTTGGTAATATACTTATATGAATTAAGTAAACATTCATGGAATAAAACTTTAATAAATGTGACACAGTATTTTCTGTCCTATTTTAGTTAACGATTTATTATGCTCTATTTCATACAAAGTGGTTGGCCAACTAAATTAATGTAAAAAAATCAATTATCAGTTGAAATCTACACTATGAAAAACAACATTAGAGATGGAAAAATAAATCACTCTCCATTTCCTGTCCTTGAAGAGTTTATGATCCAATAGCACAGATAAGACAATAAAGAGAAGAAGGAGGAAGAGGAGATGGAGAAGAAAGAAAAGAAGAAGAGAAAGAAGGGAGGGGGAGAGGGGAGGAAGGGGAGAGGGGAAGAAGAAAAAGGGCAGGGAGGAAGATGAAGAGGGGGAGAAGAGGGTGAGAAAAAGGAAGATGGAAAAGGAGGAGGGGTGGAGAAAGAGGAGAAGGATGACAAGGACAAAGGGAGGAGGAGGACAGCAGTATGAGAGTTTACAATGAGGTAGAGGTTACTGTAAAAGTAGAATATTACAGACATATTCTTGAGAGAAATAGAAAGGTAAAAGCTGAAAGGAGACACCAACCACAATCAGTCAAGATGAAGGTTTAATGGAGAAACTGACGTTTATGATGGAAGTTGAAAGCAGTAATATTTTGAGAAGTAGCTATACACACAGGTAAAAATGATGTTCCAGATGGAGTCCACAGCATGGACCAATGCATACGGATGAATAGGAATGTGGGGAGGCACTGGATTTCAGAAACAGTGAATCATCCATTTTGGCTAGAGAATAGTATATAAACCAAAATAATAGATAAGATTTTCTGCATGATAAAAGGGAGCTTGGGTGTCAGAGTGGATATCATTTTTAAGATTCAGTGGGCTATGACGACAAATCTAAAGCTACTCATGCATCCGTCCATTCATCCATCCATCCTTCCATCCATCCAACAAGAGTTGATTAAGCAGCAAGGCCCTTTACAAGGTGTGAGAAAAAATGAGCAGGAAACAGCCTCTGCTCTTTACTGTGTGGGAAGCAAAAGTATACAATTCCAAGATACGAATCTATGAAACTAGAATATACCTCTTCAAAATACGCCACTTCGCAGGCTGGGGATTTAGTTCAGTGGTTAGAGTGCCTCTCTCACACTCTGAGTTCGATCCCCAGCACCAAAAAATAAGTCTCTTTGGCGTGTTTGTTTTAATATGATTATACTGAGAAGGTGTAGACACAGGAAAAGCTCTGAAAGTGAGTAGAATTCACTCTCTTGAAAGAAAAATTTATGTTTATAAAGGAAATCTCCATTTGTAAAAGTGTCTCCCTCACTGTACCAAGAAGAGAAGAAGGAAACTAAATCCCTAAGATTCATCAGTGGAGAAGCTGCCACATTTGAGCTGCTAGTCGTTTTTTTTTTTTTTGTTTTGTTTTGTTTTGTTTTGTTTTTTCTGCTAGTCGTTTTTGAAAGGGCTGGTCTTGACCACATCCCTGTAATATAGTAATATAGCCTTCTCTACATGTTCTTTTCTTTAAGTGGATGATTGTATTTAAATCTAAATCCTTGGTGTCTCTCAGATACACACAAGGATACAGTTAATAAACTTCTCTTTTCTCCTGTTAATGTATCTCATGTTACAGGGTTTGTCCTAAATAAGAACTATGAAAGGCAGAGACAGAACTACTTTTTCCTTCCCCAAAACTATTTATGTCCTTGTAAGAAATATAAATCTATTAAATGATTAGCGATAACATGAGTAAGTCATTAAAAAAAATAATCTAGCAGCCTCTTGGAGAACTTCAAGGTATAAGATACTAAAAGAATAGAAACCAATTACGAGATGAAAAATATTGTCTAATAAGTTCAAAGGTAAAACACAATTGTTTCTGTAGGTTTGCATATTTTAGCCATGTGGGTCCAACTTCCTTTGTCCTCCTTCTACTGAGCAATTTACACGAGTTTGGCAGGGACCCATATCCAAGGCCAACTCAGCATTGCTCAGCCGTGATGTACATACAAAACTATTTGCCCATCCTCTGCCACTCATTTATTTATACAGTATCACCCATTCATGTATATCGCTTTTGTCTGACAGATCTCATTTTAGGATCATTATAGCATCATTTTTGCCAGTAATAAGTTCAATCTTAAAAAAAAAAAAAAAAAAAAAAATAAGTTCAATCTTGGCTGCAGAGAACATATCATTCCTCTTGTCTATTGTTTTCCTTTTTTCACTATTTCTTTCATGGTGGATTTTTATTGACATAAAAGATACGTTATGAAATTATTAAGCGGATTTTTTAATAGCTCACTTCACCGTATCTGAGGCTCTTTCCATCCAATGAGCCTTATATTTCCAAATGCTGTAGATGTGACAGTAACCTCTGTGCCTGTAGCATATGGAAACACAATCTTATTTTTTTAACTTCATGATTTATGTTAGGGTGATTATTACCTACTTTTCTCTTTTCTCACCTCTATTGTATGATTTTTCTTTCATTTTAAAACAAATACCTTTATCCCTTTTTACTTAGGATAGTTGTATTGGGTCATAAAAGGTGCCACTTGGTATCAGAACAACATCACGTATTTGCCTAATAATCCCTTTTAAGTAATCTGGCTCGTTGTTAATGGCTTTTTTTAAAACCAGTCATACACTCAGAATCAAAATTAGCATCTAAATGAGGATGTTTTAAAACGCATGCCTAGGGGTTGAGGGTTTCACCTTTTTTATAGTTTGCCATGTTAAATTATGTAAAATAGAAATGGTATTTTAGTATTTAATGAGTTAATGCAGAACCTATTGAGACTGTCTCCCCTCCCCCATTTTTCCTTATATTTCCCACAAAATGCCTTTTAAGGTATGAGAAATGGCCATGAATTTTAAAGCATGTGTCAGAAAGTAGAAAGCCCTTTTCCTTTGCAATGACTACCCCATTTCAAAAGCAAGGTATTACTAAGATAAGTGCTAGATGTTGGACATTTAGGTACATCAATTTTTGCCTGATGTTGTTGTGCACAATGAAATTAATTAATTTAGCACTGAATGTTTTGAGAAACATTTATTCTGATTTAAATAATGTAACAATCCCATTTCAATTAACGAAGAACGTTTCATGAGTTAAATCAAAAAATGAGGACACAGGCAGAAGAAAAATTAAGTATCTATTTATAAAGTACCCATATACATGAAAAAACTACCATTTAAATTATGAGTCTAAGAAATAAATGTATAATGAAATCAAAGGATATATTTAGAGATGGGCACACTTCAGCTGGACATCACAAACATTTCCAAAACCATATCTATTAGCTGGTCATTTGGTCAAACAAATGAAAGAGGAGTTCCATTGTTTCCAGCCATTTACAAATAGATAAGGCCAAATTTAGGGTCTCTGGTATAGAAAAGGGAAGATGAGAATGATTAAATGACCTGATAAACCAGTTCTTTCTGCAATCTCAAAGATTCTCTTTTATAATGTAAAAGATGCAAGTAGAATTTCTATGTGAGATTTGATGGTAAAGATGATGATGATTTGAATTTCTGTTTAAATAATAAAGCTATTTTGAGAGGAACATTCTACAAAAATACTACATATATCAAAATAAGGAATTTGCAAGCTATAAAAGTATAAAACATTGATAACATGTGGAATTTCGAAGGTGATTTTTTAAAATTTTCCTCTGTTTCTTGAGCTATGTTTGCTCCCTATCCTCCACTCCTTCAACTCCCCACAAATTCTCTCCACTCATACTTCTAAACTAACTTCTTACTCACTTTATAGGACACACTCCAGTTATTATATAAGTAACTGCTTTTGCTGAGTAGGAAGCACATGATACTATCTTCATAGATAGTATCACATTGCACTTCCTTTTCTTAACACTTTTTATTTAAAATAGTTCTCATTTTAAATTTTCAGTATATGATCAAATCATAGATTTTTGAAAACATTAACAAAACATGCAGCTTTGTCAAAGTAAAAATTAAAATTTTTTTTTTCATTTTATGTCCTTAATCACCTCTCAGAGGTGGCTGTCGACAATAGTTTGTTTGGTATTCTCTGTCTTTGCAAATACTCCCATGCACACCCATGAACATATATGCTATTTTTAAATACAGCATTAATTAGTTCTCTGTTAATAGATATTTTAGTTCATCCTGATGCTATTATTATGTGTAATTAACATTTTGCATTTAACTATATGTTGAATCAAATATAAATTATTTGCTGAGTTACATGTCTAATATCAATATCCAAAATTTTGAACCGATGTCCCAAATATTATGTAAAACCTTTACATTTCCACCAAAAGGGAATCAAAATAATCAATCTTTAAAATTATTGCCAACCTAATATTTAAAAAAAGTATTTATTCTTGTCTTAATGTGTGTTTTTCTATTATGCATGGCATATTTCTTTTCTTCCTGTTGATCACTTGTATCTCTTTTTCTTTGAACAGCCTTATGTAGACCTTGGCCTGTTTTATTTTAGTTTCTTATGTGTGAGGGCCCCCGTATAACATGTACATTGGCCATTTGTGTGGGAAGCATTTTCTAGAATATTGTTTTCTTTTGGATTTCATTATTTATAGTTTTTATAGAGATTTTATGAGTCATCTTTGCTTTTATGATTTTTTTATTTTGCATGTCACAGGAAGATTTTGTGGATATTGTTTTAGATTGCAATTGAATCAATTCTTCCTCATTGCTATTATAGATCTACCTTTTCCATCAGAGTAGCAGGCTCTACTGTAATTCTGTTTCCATGACTGATTGCAAGTTCTAAGAGGGCAGTGATTGTGTCATATTCATTTTTATATTCTGGCTGGCAAAAAGACAAAATATCATAGCATGTAAGTAGTAACTCATAAATGAATAATTCTCTTGGGAAGATACCAATTAAAAGCACCATACCACAGCAATATATGCACAATCATGTTTACAGCAGCACAGTTTGTAATGGCTAAATCTTGGAAACAGCCCAAATGCCCATCAACCGATGAAAAGATAGAGAAGATGTGGGGCTTTTTTATACAATGGAGTATTACTCTGCCATAAAGAACGATAAGCTTGAGATATTTCTAGGTAAGTGGATGCATCTTGAGACTATATTTTTAAGTGAAATAAATTGGACACACATGTTTAAATATTGCATTGTTTCTCTGATGTGAGAAACTGAAAGTGTAAATAAGGACTAAAATGTATTATACTGGGAAAGCGAAGAAATTGTTCCAATGGGAAGGGGAACAAGGGAGAGAGAGGGGCAAAGGAACGGAGGGACAAGAGAAAATAGAAAAAAAGGAAAAAAATGGAAATGAAGCTTTTGTAAATAAGGAGGGAGGAAGGGTTGAAAGGAAGGGAAATAAAAGAAAGGAAGGAAGGGAGAGGAATGGGAAAAAAAGAAGCAGCAAGATATATCATGTACAGGTACGAATTCCCCATCATGAATGTTATCACTATGTATATCTAAACAGTACCATTAAAATAAAAAAGATAAAATTTAATAAAATAAATCCATAGCACTTGGAACAAAAGAAGTAAGTTAATGTACATAAATAAATGACTGAATAAATGATTTGAAATTTAATACCAGCCAGAATCATTCTGAAACGAACTTAAACCCTTTCTATGAAAACAAGCATTTCACTTACAAAATCTCAAAGTTTTAATTCCTAAAATATATTATTATTTAAATGATTTTTATTTTTTTGCCACGGGTCTCTCTGTGTAGTTCAGAGTAGCCTTGAAATTGTTATGTTGGCCAGGCTGACCTCAAACTCATGGGAATCCTCTGCTTCAACCCCAGAGTGCTGGGATCACATGCTTGCATCACCACATGCTGAAAATGATTGTTTTCTACTCTGCAATTTTTAATTTCTTCCACTAATCTTTCTACATCTCAAATTTAAATTTATTTCTGCTTGTTTGTTTTTATTGTAATTATTTTCTCATTTTACAAGTCATATAACCTTATACTCTGTATCTCTTTATTTTAGGAGGTATAGCATTTTATTAGTCAAAATGTTTTGCTGGCAAGTGGCAGAACTTGAACTAAGTTTTATGAAATGGTGAATCTTGTGTTTTAATAAATCTATTCCACCCAAAGCACTTAAAAGTGGGGACAAAGCTTACTTAGGAACAAGAACCAAGAACAAGAAGCTGTTGTGTCTGTCAGTTTCTGCCTTCCTCATCTACTTCCACTGCTGTCAGTTCTTTCTCATACTGGAAACACTATATATCTATATATCCGATATATATATATACACACACATATGATATATATGTGATATATAAATGTGATATATAAACATGATATATCATGATATATATGTGATATATGATATGTGTGGCATATATGATATATATTATATGTGATATATATGTGATACATATGATGTATATGTGTTTAATATATATGATATATGTGATGTGATATATGTGATAATATGTGATAATATGTGACAATATATATGATATATGTGATATATGATATGTGTTGTGACATATGATATATGTTATATATGTGATATATATGTGATATATATGATATACCATATATACCATATACATGTGCATATCATATATCATATATATAATATATATAATATATATAATATATATAATATATATATATATATATCTCATTCTCAAAGCTTATTTGGCAGAGGAATAAGAAGTCTGCTTTCCAGTTCTGCATAAAAACACAAAACAACAAAAACCAAAGAAAGAGAGAGAGAGAGAGATTGCTTTCCAAGTAAGAATCAGACAGACACCTGTTAGAATAAAGATTGTCACAATGGTGATGAGATACAGTGACTGATGATAATGCAATCTATGATTACTGAGGAGTAGATTCTGTTACCAAAAACAGTAAAGGAAAAGAGTAAATAGTAAGCATCTCACCAAGTGTTATAAACCCTAAACTTGTGTCATACAGATCTCAGTCCTAAAATGTTTTGTGACTTAACATCTCTGAGCTTCAGGTTCTTCATCTATAAATGATGATAATAATAGAACACACTTTAAGAAACGTATTAAAAATTTAATGACATAGGTGAAGCACTTAGAAGATTGCTGTTAATCAATCTTAGTATCATCCTCCTCCTCAATTTCTTT
>PVJO010017954.1:0-37896 GCA_004026905.1 Hystrix cristata | reverse complement strand
AATGCCCAACAACCAACGAATGGCTAAAGAAAATGTGGTTTTTCTACACTATGGAGTACTACACTGCCATAAAAAAGGATAAACTAGAGTCATTCATATATAAATGGATGTTTCTTGAGAACATACTCTTAAGTGAAATAAATCGGACACTCATGAACACACATCGAATTGTTTCTCTGATATGAGAGACCATAATTGTGAATAAGGACAAAGAGGTGTAATAGATATTATATAAAAGGAGGATGGTGAGCAGAGGAGAGAAGTACTAGAAAGAAAGAAGGGGAAAAGCAGAAAGGCAACAGGGGAAAAAGAGGGGAAAGGGAAAATATGGAGGATGATAAATGAACCTGCTGTAAATAGGGAGGGAGGGTGCAGAGGGGAGGGGGGGAGAGGGGGGAGAACCAAGATACATCATGTATAGGTACAGAATTAATGTAATGAATGTGACCATTGTATGTAGAATGTACCAATACATGTTCTTGGTTTAAAATAAAAAAAAAAAAAACAAAACAAACATGGGGTTTCTTCAGTAATAACTTTATCTCATACTAATCACTTCCCAAAGCCACCCTCCGCCAACACTATACTTGGGTTGTTTCCACCCTCCTAATGTCTCACAATGGGAATCAAATTTTGACACATGAAGATTCAGGAAACACTCGACTGTATCTCAACCATAACACTGCTGTCTCCAGGATTTAGACTGGATAGGACCTGCATCGTTGAGTGATCACAGATTTTTCTGTTTTCCATTTCTGTTTCTTTCTATACCCGTCTCTTGGCTGATACTGAAACCAACTGGATAAGTTAAACTAAACCTTTCTCTAGCTATTCAGTCATACTTCTTTCTCTCTTTAACTTTGTTCCGCACACTAGCTACTTAGAATATTGTATGTGTACCGACGAGGATCTGGGGCATAGATAGGAAGTGAGTGTGTGAGCTGAGTAGGGGTACAAAGCTCAGGATAGACACCTAATATAAACTTTGTCTTTAATGCAAACTTCTTAAAAAAGACTTTCCTTGATGTTTCAGGTATTTGTTCAGCAGTTAATGAAGTGATATTTTATTCTCATTTTGGCATAATTTTTAATGTGTAGAACTCTTCCTGCAGCTCTATGGAAGGGGACCCAGAGAGGAAGGAGGGAAACAGGTTGACAACCAAGAAACACAATTTGCAAACTACCTATAAAGTCCTCATGAAAGAAGCAGTGTGCAGAGTAGGCAAGGGATTAATCTGGGAATCTAGGTCTGAATTTTTTCATTCTTTGATGCTGTGGTTTGATGCTGTGGTTTGTGTCCCCCAAAATTTCATGTGTTGGAAGCCTAACCCCCAAATTCTTGTGTTCATGGTATTTGCCGCGAGGGATTTGGGGATATAATTAGGATTCGATGATATCATGCCCCCATGGTGGCATTTATGGCTTTATGAGAAAGAGACTTATATGAGTACCCTTGCTCTGTGTTGGTATTGATGCCAACCATTTTATAACTCAGCAAGAAGGGCATTGCCAGGTCCTGGTGCCATGATCTTGGACTTTCCAGACTCCAGAGCTATAAGAAGTTAATCTAGATTCTTCATAAATTATCCAGACTCAACTGTTCTGTAGTGATATCAGAAAAAAGACAGTAGACCCTGAGGCTAAATCCATTATTCTAGCAACCAATTCTTCTTGATTCCGAACTTTAAAAATATGTACAAAGCACTATACTAGATGGTGAGAAGAAATAATCTGGGTACATTCTGCTGAAGAGCTTGGGCCTGTTTATTAGCCCCTCCTACACTAAAAAGTGGTAGCATCTGTCTATCATTGTGACCACTACAACTGCCACCCTTCCCTTTTCTCAGGGGCTTCTGTGGAGGCAGTACCACAGGGCATTCACAGGCATTTTACAAATATTATTTCTATCCCTTATGGATTTGTTTTTTATTTTTTTGTTTTGTTTTGTTTTTGAGACATGGTCTGATATGTAGTCCAGGCTGGACTTGGACTCATATATAGCTCAGGCCGGCTTTGATCTCATGGTGATCCTTCTGCCTCAACCTCCTAAGTGCTGGTATTACAGACATCACAACTGAAGTTGCTTTTTTTTTTTGTGGAAATTGAGGATCAAACTCAGAACCTTGTGCTTGCTAGGCAAGCACTCTACCACTCGTGCTAAATCCTCAACCCCATGAACTTGCATTTTTGTCTTCCACTTCCAATCTGAAGGGGGCAGGTGAGAAAAGAGTAGTGTGTCTAGATTTGTGTTTCATAACTAAAGCAGCAATTGTGAACTCTATTTAGAAATAAAAGCAGGAATGAAAGTCATTGAGGACACAGAATTTCAAGACTTTTGCAATTTCTTTATGGCTGCTTTACCTCTGTCCTATCCTGTGGCATCCTTCCACCTACACCTTTCTGTCCCTCCCTCTCCTTGTCTATCCCAGCCTATTCTCCAAGGTTCAACTCTGTAACTCTTCCTTCAGAAACCCTTTGGAAATCCCATTGTTTTTGCCATCACCTTATGGATTTTGAAGCATTTCACTTTAATTTATAGTTTCTATGTATATGTTTTATTACTCCCATATGGATTGGAAACTGTTTAAAAGTATGGCCTGATATCTTCTTCATAGCATTTGCTTCCACTACCATCTTTGTAAGTATTTGTTCCTCAGTGGAAGTGTTGAAAACCTCATAGTTTTGCGACCAACTGTATAAAGGTATATAAAATTCATTTTACTGTGTAATGGAAGGTGCACATTGTCACAGCAATGTCTACAGGTAAAACACAGTTGAGCGGATGGTTCTATATTGTATAGGACAAAGCATAGTTTGATGCAAATAAGAGGCTTGATTTTAATAGATGAAAGAAAAACAATCCTTTTTAAAAGTGACTGTACCTGCATTTGTCATTGAGAGTTGTGACAAAATTTATATCTGGGGTGGATCAGATTTTCTTTTATAAAGAATCTTGATGGATAAGGCATAGACAAGGAGACATAGATTGATCTGTCAAATAAAGACTAATTAAAAATCTTGAGGAAGCAGAGAGAGTTGTGGAGTGGAGAAAGTAGAAAGGAGCTTGGAAAAGGTGAGATGGGGCTACCAAAGACTGACAAAAGTAGAAGGACTTTGAATGAAGGAGACCAGCAACAAGAGCATCTAGGGTGTGTCCAGGACAGAATGCTGGTCAATGTGATTGCACTGGTATTTTCCCTTGGTTTATAGGAACAGTCATAATTAATAACTAATTTTGAGGTATTTTTCTCTATGTTATGATAGTCTTGATTACTCAAGCCATCAGGAAAAGTTTGCTATATACAATGGCTTTCTTTTAGTAAGGCTTAAAAAGCAGAGCTGTTACAGCATGTGAGATAAACTATATGGAAAAGAATGGTGATGATAGGATGACTATTATTATTACTGTTCTGGTTATGTGTCTGTTGGCTCTCATTCCAATCCTCCCATGGTCCCTACAGGAGGTAGAAAGGCTGCAAATAATGTTTCCTAGATTCCTTTTCCTGTGGCCTGTGGGATGCACCAGATTCCAAGCCTCTGTGTTCTAGGGGTGTTGGTGAGAAGGCAAGTTAATGACCTCCTGCAGAGCTCCCAGGGTGTTGGTGGTGGGAACCCAGATACACGGTCTCCTGCAGAGCAGTAGCAGGGTGAATGCAGCAGCAGCATGGTGGCAGCTGCACCCAGCAGTTTGTCTCAGCACCACAGGGTCACAGACTCGAGGTGATGTCGTTTTCCCCTTTGTTCTTCTACCCCTGGTTGTACCTTAGCCTTGTCAACATTTTTAGTCCTTCTGAGACATTGATGGTTTATTTTACATGCCAACTTGACTGGGTCACCAGGTGCCCAGATATTTAGTCAAACATTACTCTAGGCATGTCTGTGGGGGTGCTTCTGCATGAGATGAACATTTGAATCAGTAGACTGAGAAAATCAGATGGTCCTCCCTAATGGGCAAGGCCCTCCTCATCCTGTCAGGTGTGGGCCTGGATAGAACAAAAGGGCTACCCTGCCTACAAGCCAAGGGGGAAAGCCTGCCTCACTGCATGAGCTCTAACATGTAGTGAGGCAGGCTTTTGATTTGGCTTCTGACTTGAATTGAAACACTGGTTCATCTTGGGTGTCAAACCTGCTAGGTTTCAGGCTGGAAATTTCACTACAGTCTCTCCTAGTTCTTAGGTCTTTAGACTCAGACTGGAATGACACCAGCTCTCTTAAGTTTCTAGTTTGCTTGCTGTAGAAACCACTAAGAATTCACTAAGAGATCCGTGCCATCACAGAGCTGCCCACTTCCACTACAGCACCATAGGGGAAAACTGAATTCTCCTTTGTCTCCTACATAGCTGCAGCAGGCAAAGATGGCTCCACCTAGTCCTCAGGGCTAGAGACACTTGCACACAAAGTCAGTGTGGAGTGGTGGTGAGGGAACAGGGCTTCCCACAGAGTCATGGGGATAAGACTGTCAGGCCCATGGACCCGGAGGACAGAGTACTGCATCGAACAAAATTAATCTTGAGCCTTAAAATCAAGTGAATTTGCCTTGCTAGGTTTGATACTGCTTATAATCTGTCATCCTTTACTTTTGTCCAGTTTTTCCTGTTCAGAATGGGAGTATCTATTCTATACCTGTCCCACCATTGTATTTTGAAAGCATGTAACTTATCTAGTTTTGTAGGTTCACAGCTGGGGAAGAATTTTGTTTCAGAATGAATTCTACCTCTAGTAACACTCATATCTACTTTAGATGATACTGAGGTGAATACTTGGACTTTACACTTCAGAGTTGATGTTGGAATGAGTTAAGATCTTCAGGGTTATTGGTGTCTGTCTTAGTTACTTTCTCACTGCTGAGACAACAGACCCAACACTCACAAATTAAGGGAGAAAAGGTTTATTTATTTCAGAGCTTGTAGAGGTTTTAGTTCATAGTTAGCTGGCTCCGAGGCAAGGTGGCATGGCAAGGAGAAACCACTCATGGCAGGCAGAAGGCAGCAAGGCAGGCAAGGGATGACCATGCCTCTTTCTATCCCTTATATTTTATCCAGGGTACTTAGGATGGGTAGCATTCACACTCTTAATCCTAGTGCCCTTGATCCTAGCATTGCACCATGAATCAATCCCAGTGTCACACACTCTAGAGCCATCGACCTCTGAAAAAGCCCCACCTACAACTGCATGAGGCTTTGGGGGGACATTTAGACACAAGGTGTAACAGGGTAGAATAAATAAATTTTGCATGCAAGGAGGATCAGAGCAGCAATGTTACAGATTGGATGGTGCCTTCCTTGGTATTTATGCATAATAGAGTACTACTCTGACATAAAGAAGAATAAATTTAAAACATTTATGGGAAGGGGCTGGGGATTTAGCTCAGTGATTAGAGTGCTTGCCTTGCAAGCACAAGGGCCTGAGTTTGATTCCCGGCACCACAAAAAAAAAAAAAAATTATAGGAAAATGGAAGCACCCTGAGACCATAATATTAAGTGAAATAAATTAGACACACGTTTAAATATCCCATGGTTTCTCTTATATGAGAAAACCAAAACATAAATGAAGAGCAAAATAAAAGATAATAGGAAGTAAGGGGCTAGGTCTTTCTCAAATGAGAAGGGGAATCACAAGATGGAAGAAGGGGGGAGGGGATAAGATTTAAAAAAGGAAATTAAGCCATGTTACATGTACCAACTCTCCACAAAGAATGTAATCATTATGTACTGCAAACACGTACTGATAAAAAAAACATATAGTACATGTTGAAGTCCTACTCCAAATATGGCTGTAAGAGGAGGCAATAAAGGTTAAACAAAATCACAGGGTCAGGTCTTAATCTGATAGGGCTGGTGACTTTATAGAAGAAGGAGGGACTCAACACCTTTCTTGCTGCGACGAAGCAGCTATACACAAGCCAGGAAGAGAGACTTCACTACACTGAATCAACTTGCATCTTGGGGTCCACCTCCCTAGCCTCCAGAACTATGAGAAAATAAGTTGCTTAGGTGGAAAGAAAAAAAGAAGTAACTGTTTCTCCTCACCAAGACTTCAGCACAGAAGGGCAATCAATTGGATATTGGATGCGTTTACAGACACCAGGAGATTCTGGGCTTGAGGCATAATTATTGCTGACTTGTTTGGTCCATTTCATCTCTTCAGGTTTCTGACTCAAAAATAATTGTTTTTCAAAATATGCTCTGAGACACAGAAAGGTTGAAAGCCATTGCTGCCAGCAGTCTTTCAATAAACATTTCTTCGATGGCCTCTCAACTTTGCATTATCTTTAACAAAGAGATTGCAAGTATAATGTCACTATATTTTTCTGTTATCTAAAAAATGTTTCAGTTTATGCCTCTGTATTACTGATGTTTATAGTGAACAATAATAAGAAGTTATGTCACTATGATAAAAACATAAAAAGAAACAAAATGTTGTTAATTACAGTCTATCTCTGGCATCAGCGTAAAGAGTTATAAATGTTCATCTTAAAAATGGAATTAATGGTCAAAGGAACATTTGAATTCAACTAAAATCACGTAACTTAATTTTTATTGAATGAATTAAATTGAGTTCATTATAATACTAAAAGAAATTAAAGAAAATTGAAAGTTTACAATAGAAACAAAACAACTAACTGACAGTTGAAGTGTTTAGAGCCTATGAGTAAGGAACACAATAGTAAGGGGAAAATGAAGGGAAAGAAATGTAAAAATGCTTTACAGAATCTATTGAAATGGCTGGCCATATAGTCCTTTGTATTTTGAAAATGTGATTTTATTTATGAATCCTCTAATAGTGGTGATAAATGACTCATGCCATTTTTCCCATTGTTAGAATTTTTATATATCACTTTATTTCTTGTATAGTTTTATTGTAATATAATTCAATATAGCATAAAAATGACCTTTCTAAGATGTACAATTAAGTTATTTTTTGGTATATTTACAAGGTTGTATACTTGTCACTACTATATAATTACAGAATATTTTTATCAGCCTCTAAAGAAACCCATATATTTTAGAAATCATCCTCCCTTTTCTCAGCCCCAATCTACTTTCTGTGTCTGTGGATTTGGCTGAGATATTCCACATAAACAGAGTCATCTAATATATGGCTTTTTATGTTAGTCATCTTTCATTTAACATATTGTAGCATGTGTCAGAATTTGATTCCTTTCTCTGGTCATGTTGCCTTTTTATTAATGATATTACTCCAGTATCTCAGTGCTAGTTTAATTATGAAAACCTTCTGGATGAATTCTCCATTGAGTCCCCTCGTGTAATAGGCACACAGCTTTACTTACCTGTGGAGACTGGGCACATACTTCATGTTATTTGAAAAATGTTAAGAAACTCCCTTATAAAATTTATGACCTCCATCTTATAATACAGCCCTCCTTCTGCTATACTTTAAATCTTGTCATTAAAAAATGTAGCCTATTGCCTTAACAAGTGCTTTGATTGAAAATACAAGTACTTTTTAAAAGTATATTGATCTGTAATTAATTTTCAGTTGATTAGCTTAGTTTCATCACAGGTAGTAAACTGATAGTGCTAAATTCTCATTTTAGAAATCAGAAATTGGGATTTTAATGGAGGAAGAAAAGATATATGAATACATTTGACCCTGTAATCACAATTACAGGAAGTTTCATAATTAAACTAGCACTCAGAAGGCAGAGGCAGGAGATTTTTAGGAGTTCGAGGCCAGCCTGGGCTATACAGTGAGCTCAAGGCCAGCCTGCACCACATAGCAAGAGCCTGTCTCAAAAAAACCAAAAAGAATACATTTGACATAAGGTGTTTTCCTGAAGCAAAGGTTGCCTACATTCTCTGAGCACCTGATCATTAGTTTTTAATTCACCTAACAATCATTTATAGAATGCCTAGCTCAACAGTGTCAAATCTTTTTCTTTTTCTTTTTTTTTTTTTTTTCCTTTTTGAAGTGAGAATACAAAGCTGTGTCCTGCTGTTAAGGAGCATAGAGTCTTGTGTGGGAGACACACACATAAGCAAGCCTAAGGTAGGGTGTTTGTTGAGTGCTGGGGTGCATGGATAGACAAAGAGTTGTGAAAACACATTGGAGCAGAAAGGTCAAGGAAGGCTCCTGGGAGGAAATGATGCGAGCAGAGTCTTTCAGACTAAGTTCAAATTAGCTAGATAAGGAAAAAGAAAAGGCATTACAAGGAGATGAAGTGACACCACAAAGAAACCTAGAAGACTGCAATCACAGGCTGTATTCAGATAGGTCTAGTTGGCCATTATGGCCTAAGATAGGAGAAGAGAAGGGAGGTAAGATAATAATGGTAGTTTAGTGCTTCCTGTGTGCGAGGCACTCGGGAAGTATTTTGCATGGCCTCCCACACTCAGTGCTGACATTGATTTTAACACATACCTGCTGTTTGCATAACATTTTACAAGAGCAAGAAATTGAGTCATAGAAAGGTTAAGTAACATTCCCATATAAAGTGTAATGATGGGCCTTACGAACCAGGCTGCGGAATTTGACCGTCATCCTGACAGTGGTGAGACCTTGAAGCATTTTAAGTAGGAAGGTAACAGGACATGAAAAGGCTTACCATTTTAGAAACATCAGTGTGGTAGAGGTTTGGTAGGAGAAAGAGAATAATAACCCAGGCCAAAAAAGGGCAGTGAAGGTCTAAACCAAGATGTTGGCAGTGCAACAATAGGGAAGAAAATGGCCCGAAGATACCACTTATGAATAAGATTAGACTCCTAGAAGATGGAAAGAGAAGAGGCAGGGTCGAGAGCAGTGTTGGTGAACCGTTTAGAGCTCTCAGTGAAACAGTCCACTGTGACACACGTGCCGTAGGTTCACTGCCACTGGTCTCGAATGACTGGAATAAACCTGATTAGTACAGAAGGACGTGTTATTGGGTAGTTCCTTTAGAAATGGTGCTCCAGTTAAATGTATTCCGGGTCCTTCTTGCCTTGAACAAAGAATTGGATGAAACAAGCCAAAAATAGTGCCAGCTGTTTATCTGAAAAGTGAAAGGTGAAGGGGCAAGGGAAAAACCGGCTCCATAGAGCAAACTTGGGCCGAACAAAAGAGGAAAGTCGAAAAAGAGCAAAATGAAAGTATACCTTGGTCTAGAAAACACAGATTGGGCAACTGTGAAGAGTCGTGATAGCAGGCTCCTCACGGCATCTGTGTCCTTATATGTCGTCCACATCTCGTGGGTGCCCATGAGAGGTTCCATGTACAGGGTCCTGGGAATTATTTGGCACTGTCCTGGCATCTCGTAATTAATAGATTCTGCTTGTTTCCTCAGCCAGCTTTGCTGTGCCCTACCTCCTATCTCAGAAGGAGGAATTTAAATTAGTGTTGAATATAAAGTGTTTGGGCAACTTTCAGGTGGAAATACAAGAGAGAGAGAGAAAGGGAGGGGAGAGAATGAGAATATTTTGGGGTCCAGAGCCCAGCAATGCTGTCTGAGCTGGGTATATGGGGTTGTAGGCACTACGTCATTTGTAAGTGGTAAGTGAAGGAAAAACAGAGACTTACTTGTGGGTCTCTCAGTGAGAACGTGAGTGAGTAGAAGAGCACAGGAAAACGAATCAGGCCCTGAGCAGTGGCAGCAACATCATCGAGGGAGAACAGGACCCTGGAAAATGATAAAAGAAGGAAGTGATAAGACCAGCAGCAGTGGAGTCTTTGATACTAAAACGAGGACTTTGAGGAGGCAGTGAATAGAAAAGTAAAATGCCTCTTTATGGTCCAGAAAGACCGGGACATAAACTGTCATTGAATTTGACAATTTAAAGATCAATGATGACTTTATTGAAAGGAGTTTCAGGGACTGGAGTCCAGTTTACAGCCACCACTAAATGTGCTGTGAGGAAATAGAGAAAGTGAGCATAGAATCAGTCTTCATGAAGCGAGGCTTTGAAGGGAAGGTTGTCAGGAGAGGGCACACAAAGGAAGGAAAAGAGGTCATCTAAGTGAGCAGAAGATTTATTCTGGCCACACATCTACACAGGGGAAACATTTGTTTTTAGTTTTGCAGCTATAGGCAGATAAGTAAGAATCTGACACACCATTTCCAGTTTGCTGAGCAACAGCATCTGCAGAGTCCTCTGTTGCCTGTGGAGCATGAAGGACCCTGATGAGATTGTGGCGAGTCAGGAGGAGGCCAAGATCACCTTCAGCTTCCTCTAGAGCCAGTCTTAGCCTGGGGAGATTCCAAGGTTTCCCCTCAGACTCAAGCAGGAAACTAGGCAGCTGAGGCCCTGGCTGGCTTCTCAGGACCTTGCAGCAGGAGACTTCCCTGTGAGGACAGGCCTGCTACAATCAGCCTGGGGGTAGATCTCACAGGGCTTACCACAAAGCGTTCACCTTACAAGATAACTAAAGTCAGGAGGCTGCTCAAGGCCCTTCCGGCTGCTACTGAACATCTAAAGGACCATGCCAAAGAGCCAGCAAGAATAAAACACCAGAGCTAGATTAGATAAGGACTCTAACAACAGCCGGATCAACCTGAAGAAAACGCCTCATCCAACATGCACCCAAACATGTAGTCAAAATCGCCGTTCCTACCCTGCTGGTATTTCTGGACACTTTTGTCAACTCTGATTTATTCCATTGTTAAGGGATGGATGCCCGATGTAGAGTTATAAGGTGGCCAAAACATGACACCTGACATTGACTAGAAGAGGTAACATAAACACATGGCGTAGAGGAGAGCACAGCAGGCCACACGAGGCCACAAGGAGGTTGTACTTGGGAACAGAGTGAATAAGCATGGGCGTGGGAGGCAGGCGGTGTAGTGTTGAGAGGGCGAGATGACCCCTGATTCCTGTGAGAGGATGCAATTGGCTTGTTTGAGTCTTCTGCAGGTAGGCTTGGAACTGAAATCTACTACATCAGGGATGCAGAAGAACTCTGACTGGTCCCCTTCATAAGGACGGCTGCCTGGTTAGTGAGCCTTATGCCCAGAAGCAGAGTGGGGAAGCAAAGTGGGATTAGACCTGTGTCAGGACAGCACATGCAAGTGGGTCTTAATTTTAGGTCTAAAACCACAGGGCTGATGGGCCAGAGTCCATCTTAGAGTGAGATGGGTGGAATGGGAGGATTGCAGACTGAGAGAAAACACTAGAGAATGATGAAGATTATAACACTTTTGCTTAACTGAAATTTACATGAGAGATGCTCAATTTTAAATTAGAAGCAACTAAAAACTTTCCTTGGATTGTTTTGATTGGACTGAAGTTTAGTTTCTCTGCTACTGAGCAGAAACAAGGCTTATCAAAGAAAAATACGTATAATAAGAGTAAGGTGATTGGATATTTCCACAGAGTTGACTGGTGACATCCAGCCCATATTCACCATGCCATTGTTGAAAATTGCAAATGGGTCATAGAGAAAAATAGGGGGCTCCCTGTAGAATGTTGAAAGCTGGCTGTCAAGAGGCCTCAGAGGTGACATTACCTGTGGTGAATTTAGTAAAGCCACCAGTCTGGCCTTCAGCTCTGTCAAGGTCTCAGACCTGAGAAGCCTCAGAAAAAAATGGTCAAGAGGCCAAGTTTACTCACTGCGGGAAATACTTGATTCTAGATACCAGAGTTCATGAATCCCTCACATGGAGTGTTCTTTTGATGAGAGGAGGGTAACCAGGAAAAAATACTGTTAGTATATCAGAATGTTAATTAGTAAGCAGGGGAGAGAGATTTCATTACTCTGTCGAAAGACCTGATTAATTAATCATTTCTATTCCACTTACCCAGATACTTTTCCAAAGACTAGAAAGTTCATCTTGCCAGGTTTGGTGTTTGTGAATCATGCTGAAGAAACTGCCCTATTCTAGCTTAATTCTTCCCTTATTTATACTCTGTACTATCTCAGAACACACACACGTACGGACTGGACTGGTCTCTATTCTGCAGGTTTCCTTCTGGTGTTATTGACTGACAAATCAGACACTATTATAATTCCCTGTTTACTTGTCTGCCTCCCACTCAAAACTAATCCTTTTAGGAAAGGAAAGGAGTGCTTTTCACCTTGATGCTCTTACTCTTATTTCTGATTGTAGAGTGTTCCACACTCATACAAAAGCCCCTCTTCCAACTTCTACTTCAACTGTTATGTTACTTTCCCATATTCATGGAGGATTGCTGGGGTTGGAGGCCAGGCTGGGCTACATAGTGAGTCCAAAACCAGCCTGAACTACCTAGTAAGACCTTGTCTCAAAAAACCAAAAACCAAAAAAATAAAAAAAAATTAAAATTAATAAATAAAAAAAAATTACATTAGGATAAAATAAAAATCACAAAAAATCTTACTTTTTCAGAGTCAATTTTAAAATAAATGTGGATAAATACTGAGATTGCTTCTCAAGAATTACATTTATATTGATCTAATAGGAAAGTAGTGTTAAAAGGTAATTTTCAAAAAGGGGTAAAATCATGATTCTTACTCAGATGTGAAACAAAAAATTATATTAACGATCTTTCTTAATTCATTGATCAATGAAGGAGCCAGGCAGATATTATAAGCAATTCAAAAGAGACTCTAAAAACAAATAAATGCATTTCTAGAACAGGACTAATGAAATTGATGCATAAACAGAGACAAAATTGCTTTTTCCATGGGGGTGGAGGGTTGGTCCCTCTATCAGAGTTCACTTGCATGTCTTTAAAAATAATTATTTTGCAGCATCAGTGGCTTCCCACAACTTACAGAACTGGAAGAAATTTCTAAAAATCAGAGTCAAATAAATGGAAGATTGTGCTATAATCAATGGCAGAGGTCTATCGTATCCCTTCTTTATCAGGCTGACGTCCAATCTAGACTGTCCTATATGGAAAATCTGCTTGATTTTGTGATAGAATTGAAGATATCACTTTCTGACTGGTCCCAGGTGCAGGGCTTGGGAACTGTGTTCTGAATATGTGCCCTGGATCTCTGTGATTGACAGGTTCCACCCTCCTGTTCAGACAGCTCGCAGTTCCCTAATATCCTGTCTCAGTACTGCATTTAATCTCTCTGTGCCTGACTTACTTCACTTACCACGATTACCAGTTCGGTCCATAGTGTCTGTCGCAAATAACAGGATTCCATTCAAGGAAAGAATGACTGAATAGTACTTCTTAGTATATATGTGCCACATTTTGTTTATGCATTCATCAACTGATGGGCATTTGGGTTGTTTCCGTCTCATGTTTATAGTGAATGGTGTGGCAATGAATGAAGGAGTATAGATGTCTCTTCGACGTACTGATATCGTATCCTTTGGATATATATCCAGTAATGAGATTGCCAAATCATGTGGTAGTTCTATTATTAGTTTTTTGTTGTTGTTGTTGTTTTGAGGGAATGCTATACCTTTTTCCATAAATGACTGCCCTAATTTACATCCCAATCATCAATGTACATAAGGAATCTCTTTCTCCACAGTCTTACCAGCACTTGTTATCTTTGATCTTTTTGTTAAGAGCTATTTGTTCTGATCTGCCTTTTCTTTTAAAGTCAAATTTGCAAGCAGGGGGCTTTTATTTCCATGCTATAGTGACTGTCTAGACCCGAGGCTTTGCTCTTTCATAAAGATACACGTTTTCTGTGGCCCTCACTCATCCAACTTTGCTCAGTCCTACAATGGGTGTGCCCTCTGGAGGCCTCTGAGCACACCTTTTAGTTCTCTAAGTCCTTATGGCACCTTCATTCTGCTCTGAGCAATTTGAGGCTTGAAATTATGGGTGCTGGAACTGAGTGCCACTTTGATACTCAGGCAGCCTCGCAGGTGAGCAAGGAGGGCAACAGGAATTCCTGTAAAGCCGTGTGTTCCTCTGCACGTCAGGCCCTGAAAGTAGGGCACAGATGTCTCAGTGAGAAATGAGGAGTCCAGAAGGCCAAGGTTCCCCCAGGTGCCAGCCGACTGCAGTTTAGTGAGACTGGCACAGTGTCAGCAGCCTGGCATCTGTCAATGAGATGCCATTGCAAAGCAATTAAGAACACAGCCAGGGGTAAGGGAAACAAAAATAAATCCCGGAGTGTTTCATTAGGGTATACAAAATGGTGGCTTTTAGAATCAACTGGCCTGAGCTTCAGGAAACAGGAAAAAAATTCCTATGTTTGCTAAGGAGCTCTTCAGGCAGCTCAAAAACGTCAGACACAGCAAGGGTCAAGAAAGCTTAAGAAGATGAGAGACATCATACAGTAATCTTATTATTTTTTTCTTAATTTCAGGGAAGCATTAGTGATGGGAGATCTAAGTACTGTATTTCCTGGATTATACTCTTTGGTTTCCTGGCTCACTCCAGTCAACACCCTTCCTTGGTTACCCTGCCCTACCTTACACTGACTACTTGACTTAACTGAGTTTCTGCTCCACCTTAATCTTCTCATCTTTGAGGATAGAGAGCCTGTAGGGCAGAAGTCCCTCTTCAGGTGGGCTGTTCCAAAGGGCTTGGATCTTAGATGGTTGCCAGAGCAACCACTAGACAACCTCATTATATCCCTGTCTGCATGCCAAATGACAAGCCTGCTCAGTGCCACTAATGCCGGTGGTACAGTGAGAGCTGGGAGAGCATTCTCACCCACTTGAGTTTGGGCAGCACCCCAGAACTAATGCACCTTTCATTGTTCTGAGAGAGGTAGAAAATAAAGCAAAGACCCAGGAAATCTTTGACGCTCTAGGCAGGAGCACATGAGAGTAGAGGCACATTAGATCTCCTGGCCTGAATTTCGGTCACCTACTTGAACCTTCTTAAAAGTTCATAAATATGTACTATGTCTCATACATTTAATTAAAATCAGAGCGAATTCGAGTTGAAAGCCCCTGAGATTGACATAAGAGATTAGCACGGCAAAGCTAGCTGGAGAAGTAAGTGTGACATATTAATTATAAGATCCCAGAACGCATGTACAGAACAGTTACCAAACCCTTGCACATGGTCTTCTCAGGAGAACTCCAGCAGGTTTTCAACAGGTTGGCCTAGACCTGAAAATCAGCCTGAGGTGTGGGATCCCAGTACCACCTCTCAAGACCCATATGTAGAAGTTCTTGTGGGTTTCCTCAAGATTTGGTCAGTATGAAAGGACACAGATGCCAAGAAGAGCTTGCTTTTGTGGCTTTCCTCATGATAGCCCACCCTGTTTTCTCCAGGGTGTTCTTTTATCTTGCTTTTTCCACTTTTACTCAGCCCAAGCTCACTCGGCATATCCAGTTTCTCCCTCACTCTTCCCTTCTACTTTTTCAAGTAAACTTTGCCACTGCTTTTTGCTCATTTTGTTCAATTCTTTGAGACGAGAAGAACCTGGAATCCAACCAACTCTAGAAAGAGAGGTGAGTAACTCAGAATCTGGTAACGCTTATTTGGGTAGCCGCTTTTAGAAGGAGTTACCCAGTAACATTTTGGCATAGCCAGCCAGGAGAATTAAAAGCCCGGAGATTTCCGTAACAAGATGACTCAGCGTCCTGTCAATTGTTCCTGTCAATCTTACCCCAGAGACCCAATAAGAGGCAAGCAGGCTGGGGTGCACATCCTTTAAAACTCCGAAAGCCCGATTTGTTGTGTGTCATGTGCTTTTTACTGTCCTGTCATCCCAGCACCACTTTTCTGTTCATGTCATAGTTTTTGTCTGCACAGACTTGCCCTGAACATGTCTCCCTGTGATCTTCAATAAATGTAGGTGCTTTTCATTTGGCATTGGATGTACACTTGCAATTGTTTGCTCACTGTGCATAGGAGCCTGGAATCTATCTGCTGGATCCATCTCGTATAGTAACACCATGACAGTTGAAAATTGTCATAGCCATGACTGGAATGAATCATACAAGAATTGGAAAGAGGTGGATCTGAAATTCCAGAAAATCACCCATTCCCAGAAAAGACAAGGGACCATTCCTTCCTTTTTATTAGGTTGTCACTCCCCTTCATTTCTTTTACCCTACATCTATAATCATCTAATCCCCAATAGATCGAGAAGTTGATTTGTTAGTTTAACTCTGCTTCTCTTATACTGGGCCAAAAATAAAAATCTCCTTTGCTGTTCAGTAGGTCATGGATATTGTTATTTTTTCTACAATTCCAAGAGGGAAAACATCCAGTTTGGGATCAGAAATTTGTAACATTTCTTTGAGGCTTTGTGCAGGTGATTCAGAGGTATACCCGTATCTTCCTCCTTCCTCCTCCTTTATTCTTCTTTATAGTGCCTATAGCTATTTAATATATCCTCAACTTCTTCATTTTGTTCAGATTCGGTGTTCCTTCTGATATAGGAGAAATGTAATTCCCGGCCTGCTAGATGTCAGATGTGCTGAGTTTGTGTCCCCTGAAACTGAAGAATAAATTCCAAAGGATGATGGAAGTCAAGAGTAGGAAAGGTTTTTTGAGAGATAACTCCTGAGAGACAGGAGGGGTCCCAAGTGTGTGGCCTCTGAGACCCTTTGTCAGGGGTAATTTATACAGTAAAGTCACAATCTGGGTAAAATGTGGGTCAAACTACAATCCACCTATCAGATTACAAATATAGCTGCTTAGCTCATATTGATCCAATAGGGAAGTGGGGCAAGGTTATATGGCTAGTATTATTAACCTTGGTTTATCTATGACCCCTAAGACAGGAACAATTGAGGAAAGAGATGGGTCCAGATGTCCTGGTTGACCACCTGGGTGTCTGATCCATATCTGTACTTAATGGACTGTGTGGTAGCAATTACAGTATAATCACAACTTTCCACTTATCCCTTGGGGAAGTATGCAAGTCTGGCCATTGTGACTTTATCTTGAAACCTTACTTTCTTCAGATGGGCCTCTAACCAGAGTTTTGATGTGTTCTCATCTTTTTCACTGACTTCAAGGGCCTGTCCCTGTCTGACTGCCTATTAATTTCTACCTAACTTAGCTGCCTATAATACTTCCACTTGCTAAGGGGAAGACATTCTCCTTCTCTTTGTTCAGGGAAGACACCCAGAAAATTACTTGAATGGAGACAATAGATAGGGCCAGTTTGCATGGATGATGAGCAGTTGTATGAAGTTTCAGAGATACCCACCCTCCTCAAGAATTTTGTATAAAGCTGTTGGCAAGAACAGCAGACACACACACACACACACACACACACACACACACACACACACACACTCTTCTAGGGACTGAACCCAGAGCAGTCACACTAAACTATATCCACAATCATTTTTTTATTTTGAGACAGGGTCTTACTAAATTGTTAAATTGCCTAGGCCAGGCTGGAGCTTTTGATCCTCCTGCCTCAGCCTCTCAAGGACCTGGGATTACAGCTATGTGCTGCCATGCCTGTCTTCACCTTTCATTATTTAAAATCTGCAAAAAGTTACTAAGCAAAAGGTAGAAACTTCAATACACCTTCTGGACAAATGATTTTTTTCAATTATGGAGATAGACACCTTTAAGATATGCAAATGTAAAGAAAAGACTGCTTGAAATAGAGCAGTAAGTATAAGAAGTTTAAATGGCTTTGGGAAGGAAAATGTGAAAGGGCACAGTCCAAGACATTTTCTCCTTGGAGGAAAGCAAAGCAGGAAGCCACTTTTTGGTAAAAGACAAAATGAACTATTACAAAAACAAGTCAAAACACAGGGGTGGTTCATTTTAACCTTGGGAAGAGGCTCTATATTTTTTAGTTACTCCAACTGTTCTCTATAGTCTTAATGGACAGGAGAGCCAGCGGCAACACAGAAGATGTTTAGCCTTCCTGCTTATTGTCTAGGAAGCTGAGGGTTCATGTGGCCTGAATGGGAAGGTCAAAGGTTGAACTCTAACTTGTTCAGAAATGTGTTTACCTTCAGTAACTTCCACTTCCAGCATCAAGGCAGGAATCAAAGCTGTCCTGGGCTCCAGGCAGGAGATGCTGCTAGGCTGAAAACTATTGCCTCTAATTTACTCCTAAATCCTACTCGAAGAGAGTCATGAAGAGAATTATTTTATATCATAGTTCATTACCATTTAGTGTCCAAACCTTAAGTAGCCTAATAGAGGGCTGAAAAATACTCTTTGAAATGATATGGTCATCTATTTTAATGCACTGTGCAGTGATTGTCATAGAAGGTTAATGAGAAAAAAAATCAAGCATGACTATAAAGAAAAATGACTGCTTTTGGTGGTCCAAGACTATGACAGTCTGAAAAGATGGCACAGAGGAAGAAGAAACATTATAGCATCAGGTTATTTCTTATTTCCATATACAGGAAGAAAATAGCATTGCCTAAAATAGAAAAATGATAGAATACAATAAATTAAGTTCCCAAACCAATGACCACAGCGTTTAATACTCCAAAACCAGAGAACAAGTATTGCAACATTAAGGGAAAAACAGAGTCAAAAACCGGAGTAGAAACCAAGTCCAAAATCTGCTAATATTGTTATAGATAGCTAAGTTAGATAGAAATTGATAAAGTCAGAGAGGGATGGGGCCCTGAGGGAGTCAGTGCAGAAGATTAAGACATATCAAAATTGTGGCCAGGGGCAGATGTGAAGTGGGGCAGGTTTCAAGGCGGAGTCTGATAGCCAGGCCTGGAAACCTCTCCAGAGATAAACAGCACTTGAGACTATACCGTACTTAGCATGACCTGGTCCCGTGTGCCCAGACAGATACTGTCTTGGCCACCTAGGTTGGATGATGAGAACATCTGGATCATACTCTCATCCCATTCCGGGAATGCTTTTGTTTTTTCCATATATCCTTGAACTGGACCTGTTTCTCCTATTGGATCATTATTAGCTAAATGACTGTACTTGGAATCCTATAGGTTGATTATAGTTTGACCCACATTGTACCCATATTGTACCCATATTGTGATTATTGTACAAATTACCACTGACAGAGATCTTCAGTGGCCACTCACTCAGGACCCCCCAGGAAATCCAGGAACTACTCCTATTATTTCCAATTCTTCCTATTATTTCCAATAAATCTCCTCTGGTTTGTGACTTCATTCCTCAGTGTTATGAGACCGTGAACCCAGCACATCTGACAAATGGGGAGTTATTGACCCCATAACAATACTACAGGTGGATTAAAGATTCTTCTGTAATCTGTGAAGAATAGTAACAAAGTAGTTGAAAAAAAGCTGACTTGACCAACGTGTCTCTTCATAGGTAAAATGATTAATGAATTAAAACATGCACAAAAAAGAAAAGACTCAGAAAAGAACTGAGGAAATTTATCAACGAATGTGGAAAGGTCTGAAAACACTTTAAAATTCAGTGATATATGAAATCTCATTTGAGTGGCTGGATGCGGTGATGCACACCTGTAATTGCGGCATGAGGGAAGCTGAGGCAGGAGGATTACTGTGAGTTCAAGGCCACCCTGGGCTACACAGTGCATTCAGGGCCAATCTAAAGTACACAGGGAGACCTTCTCTCAAAAGAAAACAAAACGAAACAACAAAACAAAATGAAACAAAACAAACAATCTCATTTGAGGAAGAATGTAACTTTTTTTTTTCTTGAACTGAAAGACTATCTTCATCAAGAGTCCTTGGACTTATTAAAAATAACATTAAAGGTAATTGTCTTAGTTATTTTTCTGGTTGCTGAGACAAAATACCCAATACCCAAAGTTAAAGGAAGAAAAATTCATTTTGGCTTACGTTTGTAGAGGTTTCAGTCCATAGTTGGCTGGCTCTTGGCTGGCTCCAAGGCAGGGTGGCATGGCAGAGGGTTATTCCAGAGGAGAAATAGTCCATGAGACAAGAGACAGGAGAGAGCAGAGCAGCACGCAGCAGCAGGCAGAAGCTGCCTTTATATTTTACTCAGACTGTAAGCCTATTGATTGATGTTACCTACATCTGGGAGAGCGGGCACCCTTAAACCCAGCATCCCACAGCCTAGATCAAGCCACTTCCAAAAAGCCCCAACTGTGACCACACGAGGTTTTGGGGAGACATCGAGACACAAGCCACAACAAGAATAAAATACATTTGGCAATATTTACTGAAATATATGTATGGTAAATAGAAAAAGAATGACTTAAATATATAATATTGTAAATAGTAAAAGAGTAACAATACACTATCTGAAAATGTGGTTCCTAACAAATAATGTTTTATAACCACAAAAATTTATAGCTTTAAGAATAAATTTCTGTCAGTTTTGTGTGTGATGCTATGAATACCCAGAGCCCAGATGGAAAGCAGTTAGGAGGGGAAAGAGGTTTTAGGGTCTTGATTTCCTCAAGGGTAATGGCGTGTTCCCTCTTTTGTGTTGGAAGATATCAGAAACCCAAAGTCAGGGAAGAGGATAGAGTCAAGGCAAAACTCTTTCAAAATGTCCATGAAACGTTATTTCCCAGTTTAAGAATCACTACATGCAGTGACAGAAAACTCTGAAGGAATTAGGTTCTTTCTGCATGTTGCATAACCAGGAAAAAGGGTATCTAGTTTTGACCCAAGTGAAAATAAGCAGTCAATTACCAAAAGCATTTGGTAATTATCAAAATTACCAAAAGTATTTCTTTCACTAGTATCATGCAAACTGAGTTTTCGGTTTCATAAAATTGGCTTAATTATAGAAGCACATATGTAGAATACTAATAATCAGCAGCATAAAGCAGCATGCAAATATGGTTATATACAGGTTTTTAATTCACACGTGTATATATGTATATGAGACGGTAACTATATACAAACGTGATACTAATCCTGAAAGTGATGCTGCAGGAGAGGCCAGCAAATAGGTTTGAAAATATCACACAGCATTGAAAGAGCTCTGGGGTTGTCCAGGCTGTGGCTAAGCCGGCGGGACTGCAGAAATACTTCCTTGAGGCTAACTTCCCTGAGATGCTCTGGGAAGATCACTGGCATAGCCGAACATTCACATCCTTAAAATTGACCCTAATGATGACTTTGATCTTTTTCCAGGGAACATGCTTCTGAAAATATTTAGAGATAATAGCAGATTTTAACATTTTTAGGGATAATGAACTCATCTCTAGCTTTTCTTGTGTTGCAAATGGTGACACTTCTGTGGAGAGGATAACTGGAAAACAAAATGGAATCTAGTAACTGCATATATCATATGAAATCCCATAAAGAGCACCTAATGAACATAAGAGATAAGAGTCATTCTGCGTTATTATCGTCCACTACTCTGACTATGTCTGTGGAAGGTTTGCAGATCCTAGTTCATTTAAGATTTTGAGAATTTACTTCTTGTAAAGTATCTCCCATAATTTTAGAGTTTAAGAAAATTAACTGTTTTAACTCTTCAGTGTAAAAAAATATTTTATCATCTTTTTTGAACTTATTTCTTTGTCAGGTACACCAGATAGAGTGAGTCTCATTTTAAAAAATGAAATGATAGGTTATTTTATAACAGAAAAAATAGGAACTATAGTCTTACAATGATGATAGATACTCTTCTATGACAAAAATAAAATGCTACAAAAACATTGTCGAGTAAGCAAACCAAAGATTGATAGTGATTCTAAAATATATTTGTTTTATTTTTATATACCTTTGATTCTGTTTTATATGTTTCCTTGAACTTGGATTGGGCATGCTCAGTAGATAGAGGAGATGAAAATAAAGACAAATAAAATTTAATGTAAATATCCTGGCATGGAAGAAGCTAATGAGAAAAAGTAGGTTGCCAAAGAACTGCAAAGTATGCTTATTCTGCTGAGGAATAGATTTATAGCTGCAGATTATAGTTTTGAATTTAAAAGAACTAACTGAACCTTAGTGGAAAATATTGAAATATTGGTTCAAGGAGCTTTTAAAAAGAAAATCTTGAATCATAAAAAAAGAGGAGATTTATGAAGAAAGACATGTAGTAACAAGTCCGAGGATAAAATTTATCTATACTGTTAGCACATATCCTCAGTAAAATCTCTTGGGGATATTATGGACCATGCAAATTATATGAGAATTTGAAAACTAAAATAAATTCAAGTTGCATAATTTATAGGAAAAAAGAAGCAAATCTGAGCTGTAGGGGGAAGGTATGAGGAATTGTAGCCCTGTGGGTTTATTTATTTATTACCAGAAATGGTTTCAAAATCACTTTGCTAGCTGCACTGATTGTGTTTTGGGGCAGAGGAAGCCGGCACTTTCCTGACGAATGGGTCGCAGGTACCACGATTCACAGGCCTCAGCCTTTTGTCATTAGTTGAATCATGTGATTCTGGTCTGTATGAATTTTAGTTTCAGACCTATAAAATGTAAGGCTAAGGGCCAGATAATTTCTAAAGTTCTTCCTAAGCGTGTTCTGTGTGTCTTATTGTTAGTTTACAGAAGTAAATTTAAAATGCCTATTCAAGTTTAGTTAAGGAGACCTGAAGTGGACGTGACAGATTTTGTTCATGAAACCAATTAAAAATGGAAGTGACATATGTGTCTTTTGTCATAAATGGCTAAAAAAGTGGTAATTATACACAGTGGAATGCTCTACCATAAAGAAAGATAAACAAGTCCCTTGTAGAAAACTTGATGTACCTTGGATCCATAATGTTAAGCGAAATAAATAAGACACGCAAGCTTAACTATTGTATAGTTTCTCTTCTATGAGAACACTAAAGAAATAAATCAAAAAGCAGAATAAAAGATAGAACATAAGAAATAGGGAGATAGATCTTTTGCAAATGAGAAAGGAGCTAAGAGATATTGAGGGGGAGCAGAAGGTGTGTAAAAGGAATTAAGATGTGTCGTACACATGTGCTAACTACCCACAATGAATGTATTCATTACGTACCACCAACATGTGTAATAAAAAAAAGGTCCCTCAAGAAGAAAACTTTCTCGTATTGTGTGTTCTGGTAGCAATAATGTTTCTCATGTTTTCTGCTTTTTAAATCCAAATCTACTGTCAATATTATAATCAGAGATAAGTTATGGGTATTCTGAGGGACACAGAACTTCACACAACCATCCAGATTGTCTAGTTGCAAACTATTTTACCTCTAGCTAAATAAACCTCTAAGCCATAATCCTTAAGCACATTTAATGTCTACTGGTCGGGGTCCAAACTTCAGTTTCCTGGTATTTTAAAGTTGAAAGTATATGCTTTCCAGTCACATAATCATGAATTGGATTCTATGCACAGAAGATTTGTGAATTCTAAAACCAAAACACTCTACTTGTTTTCTTCACTAGATCTTTCAAGCTGGGTCAAGTTTCATAAGGAGCTTCTCTCATTTAGCCTTGGCTATTAAAGCTCTGTCATACTGCTAAAATATGTTGGCTTGCTGTAGCTCCTAAATTTGGGTTGATTTATTTCTACTTCAGTCTACTCCCACTGCTACCCTCTCTCACCCACACCTGACTGAAATCTGTTATGTCTAATCTGCTCCTAGGAATTTCAAACCCCTTCTTTTTTCTCCACCTCTGCTTGCAATGGTCTAACATGGCAACATGGAAGGGAGAAGAAGGTAGTTCAAATGCAGATAGATGTAAATTAGAATTTAAACCATTATATGTATTGGACTTGAGATTTGACTCTCATCTTAATGGTATCCAAAAATTGCAAAAGGGAAAGACATTAGGTCTTTAGGGAAACAAAATTTTCTAGCTCTAAATTCTAAATGAAATTTTTGAGGGCTTCGTTGAACTGACAAAAGGGTCCCCAAGTAATACACACATACATATATTTGGAGGAATCTATTATCCATTCAATATAAGTTAAGAACATAGAGCTTAGGGGAAACTCAGTAATAAGAGTTTCTGGAAAGCAAGACAAATATAAGCATATGAAGTTTTCTGCAATCTGTCCTAATCCATGAAGAAATAAAAAGACTATTCTTCAGGTCCTCTTCTATGTTATTTCTCTCAATGGGGAGTTTTATATGATAGTTTGAGGTAAGTCAGGTCCATTGTTGTGATTCCCAAACATTATAAAGAGAAAACACACATCTTAAAATTCCTTTTCTATTTCATCTACTTTCTCTCCTTCCATAGGGGCTACCAGACCCATCTCTCTAAAATTCTTCCTCAAAAACTTGTCCTACAGCCTTTGAGTATATTCTTCTCCTTCTGTCCTTTCCTCTTTTCTCATTCTGCCATGTTGACATTCCAAACAGTCAACATGGCAAAGTAGACTCCTCCTTGAAAACTGAGGAAAAGGAACAGAAGATATTGAGGCAAGATCATTTTTGGCAAGGAGGTTAGTGGTTAAGAGCCATCCTCTATCATTAATTTTTACTAAATTGTACATTATCTTTGTTAAACTTTACAATAATTAATTTTTCCTGTTTACAAGCAGGAAAGGAAGGTTCACAGAGTTTATGGAATTTGTTCTGGGTCTTATAGATAGAAAATTGTTCATTTGGAATTGTGAACCCTTGCAAGAGCCTAGAAGACAAGTTTGCATATGACCGGTGAAGTAGAACTTCATGTCTTCTCAAGATCAAATGAGCCAATGGCAGTGTTGCTATCCTTTTATTAAAATAGAGGACCCTGCCTTAGGTTCTTACCTGTTTCAGTGGCTTGTCCACTTATGTACAGGCTTGGGAGCCATCCACGTACATGTCATGCCTAGACTTATCTGAGAATAGGGTACAGTCATTACGCATATAATCAATGGAAAAGTCTGAAATTCACAGTCTTATGTTTCCAAATTCATGAATATTTATATAAATCATTATACGTGTGGGGATCCCCAAGACTGTGCTTAGTTTTTGTCATTTGACGGAAGGTCTCACAAAACTCAGAAAAACTCTTACAATTATATCTCATTACAGCAAAAGTATATAGATTCAAATTGGCAAAGCAAAAGTAGTGTCCAGGAGAACCCAGCCACGAAATTCTATCTTTCTTTTCCACATGGAGTCACATAACCAGAACTCAATTTTTCCAGCAGTGGTGTGTGAAAGCACATATACAGTATTGCCAACCAGGGTTTCAGGTGTCAGGGTTTTTATGGGGTGTTGGCCATCTAGGCCTGCAGTATATGGGTGACTGACTTAACTTATTCCATCTCCGGCTCTTCCCAAGGTCAAACTGATACAGTATGGCTCACGGTTCCCACCTCAGTTGCAAAAAATTGGTCTGAGTGTGATCTGTAGTTCCATGAAAAGAAAGGAAGGAAGGAAGGAAAGATATAATGAAGGATGAAAGGAAGAAAAAGAAAGAATGAAAGAAAGAAAGATAGATAAGGAAAGAAAGAAAGAAAAAGAAAGAAAGAAAGAAGAAAGAAAGAAAGAAAGAAAGAAAGAAAGAAAGAAAGAAAGAAAGAAAGAAAGAAAGAAAGAAAGAAAGAAAGAAAGAAAGGAAGAAAGGAAGGAAGGAAAGGCAAGCGGAGCTGGCTAATAAAGCCAAGCTGCTGAAGCAGTGCAAATTACTTAGCAATTTTGCGGGCCTGAGTTGAAAGAAGGCAGGTAACTGATTCAATCTATTCATGTGATCATTCATTACTGTTTTCACTGGGAGAAGAAAGGAGCAAAATCAGGATAGAAAATGAAAGGAACAAGAACAGAACCAAAAACAGTGTTTTTAGTAGTTGACTTAAATTTGCAGTGGAAAAAGCAAAGCACACAAAGAATTAAAACAGTCATAGTTCTGTACTGATTGTAAACAGCTGTTTTTCAATAATTTCTTTAGTGTTAAACTTAAAATTTGAATCAATTGATAAGAATCTATTACAAAACTCAGTGACTTAGAGAAATAATTTACTGTTGCTTGTGTATCTGCATGTCATCTGGTGGTTGGCCTTCCATCAAGTGATTCTGCTTCAAGTGTGTCTCAAGCTTAGTAGATCAGGAGGAAGTATTAGGTTGCGTGTTTCTCACAGTAATAGAGGATGTGTTAGACGGCGAGGGGAAAAGTTCAAGGATTCTGAAAGCCTAGAC
Source organism: Hystrix cristata (assembly GCA_004026905.1). NCBI lineage: Eukaryota > Metazoa > Chordata > Mammalia > Rodentia > Hystricidae > Hystrix > Hystrix cristata. The sequence goes on along the minus strand of PVJO010017954.1, from coordinate 12,125 downwards.
CAGAGACTGGCAAACTGTCACTTCCAGCCTCACATTGCTGAACAAAGAAAATTACATGATGTTTTAGTGTTTTAGGGGCAGTCATAACAAAGTTCCACAGCTGTAAGATGCAGAAATGTATTGTTTTACAGTTTTGGAGACTGAAATTCAAAGATCAAAGTATTAACAGTATAAGCCCACTCTAATAATCTCATTTTAGTGAGCATCTTTGTAAAGACTCAATATCTAAATAAGTTTATATTCTGAGGTACTGGGTTTTAGGAATTCAACAAGTGAAATATGAGGGCATAGAATTCAAACGATAGCACACAGCCAATCCCCAAATAAAAGGCTGTAAACTATACCCATGAAGCAAACATCATAGGGTGGAGGTGGGATGTTAAGAAATGTGAGGAGGTCTTAATAATTTTGTTTGTTTAATTCACTGATTAATCAAAAAGCTTTTTGTGGTACTGGGTAAAGAATCCTAGACCTTTGTATTAAGTTACATCCCTAGGCCTTAAATTTTTTTTTTCTTTTTAAATTTTGACGCAGTGTCTCCCAGGCTAGGCTCCAACTTGCGATCTTCCTTCCTCAGTCTTTCAGAGTTCTGGGATTACGGATGTGCACCACCGTGCCCAGCAGGTCTTAATAGTTTAAACTTCAGCCAAGCATAGAGCTTGGAAAACTATGGCGTATGGACCAAAGTTGGCCTGTTTTTATAAATAGTTTTATTGGACCACATCTATACTCATTATTTATTGTATTGTCTATGGCCGTTTTTGTGCTACCACAGCAGAGTAACATAGTTGTAGTAAGAGACCATATCGCCTGCAAAATAAAAAATAATAAGCCCTCTGCAGGAAAAAGTCTGCCGACCCCTGATCTTATCAGAGTGTCAAAGTTTATAGATAAATACTGCTATGATTTTTCCTAATAGATCAGTGGCAAAAATATTTTTTAGGGTTTTGTCATGTGGTGCTAGTTTTGTTGTTAGGCAGCTCTATGACCTTGAGTAAGACAGCTTCCTTGCTCCTGTTTCTCATCTAGAAAATCAGGAACCTTGTCAGGTGCTTACCTATCTTTGTTTCTCCTCAGTTATAGCCAAGTGTTAACCTTCTAGTGACTAAAGATTCTCCATTGAGCTATTGAATACAGAAGGTAGCCTATTACAGAAATACATACTTTCCAATCATGACTCCTTTTGTTATTTTAAAGAAATAAATATTACACGTTTTCTGCTTTGTCAGCCTTGGTTACCATGCAATTATATAAGGTTCTTTCTCATAACTCTATGCAACAAATATGAAGAGAGGCTGACTATGTAAGATGTGGCATTTTTACAGAGAAATAAGCTTGATTCGGACAGAATTTTATTATAGTAACTGCTTATCCACTGTGGACACTTGACACATCAGAATCTTAAGAGGGTGTGTGAGAGGCCCCATCTGCTAACTGTACATAACTCAGGATTTTATGAAGAAGCAGACAATATGTTAAATAACGCCATAGTTCCACCATGAGTGGTAGTTTAAAAACATGGCTCCAATATTTTTTAGCACTTTCCACCAAGAGACGGAATCTCTTTTCCTACCCACCAAATCTTGCTCTAACCTATAGAATGTCATTGAAACAACCCTGACTAAGTGCTGGAACTGAGGCCTCAGAGGCTTTACGGCCTTGGCCTTTTCTTTCTTGGAACGATGCCGAAGTTCCTCACTAGGTAAGGAAACTGGCCTAGAATATCAGGGAGTGAGAAGCTAAGTGAAGGAGAACTGAGGTTGCCCAGGTGACACCCAGTGCCAAAAACCACCCACGAAGAAGTTGGGTAGGAAAAGATTGGATCTAATTTGAATCATCTTTTGTAGCTCTATAACTCTTCGGTGGTATACAAGTACCCTAAAACCTCTGCTTTACAACTTATATTTTATATAAATTACTGTGTAATTTATTAATCTATATAAAAATAATTTTACATGAATTTTATATAGATTGTAGAAAAGGTTTTGCTGTTTCCTTTAGCATAAGCTTAAATTATAGTCTTTCTCTACAGGCTTGTTATCAATTGATTTCTTTTGGAATCTGTTTTCTTCCAAATATGCTATGCAAAATGCTGACTCTCTGCTTTAGAGGAGATGTAGCTTGCTGCGGGCCTCTGCAGTGTGAACATGAGCACGTGCCCCTGTTCCCTCTGCAAGATCAGCACATTCACTCCTCAGTGTTTGGCAGAAAAGGTATTCATGCCCTTAGAGGGAGGAATAATTTCCTGCTTGTTGTCCAAGCTGGAAACACATCTATTGTGCTAAGATCACCTAGATTTCATGTTGTTTGCTAACTCTGATTTATGACGACTGACTGGGGTAATATTAAGAACCACTGTGAGGTCGCAACCAAGCTCAGTTACACTTGACTGGCAACTCCTTCCTGGACAGGAGAGTGGATCTACGTATAACATGCAGTATGCCCCACTGTTGACCTATGAAACAATCAAGCTGCTCCTGTCCCTAGTAGTAGCACTAGGGAGTTTCTGTTTAATCACTTCATACTCAGTAGGCATAATTTACAAAGTAATATTAGCGAGCCCAGATAAAGTGTAATAAAATTCACTAATAACCAACATCTTTAGAAAATGGTAATCTCATAAAAGTACAGAGGTTATTGTTTTGGCCATTCTTATTTATGCAATTTCTTTAATAATCATGCATAGTATCTACTTAGTTGTTTAATGCATGGCAAATATTTTAAAAATAAATAACACTTTTAAAGTATAAAATAAAATTATATGATAAAATTGCAGGAGGCTCAAATGAGAGATGATATACTACAGAGGTTGGCAAGTTATTGGCTAGTGAGCCAAATCCAATCTATCACTTGTTTTTGTAAATTTTATTGGGATACAGCCAGATCCACCTGGTTTGTATTGTCTACAACTGCTTTTGTACTAACCTGACAGCACTGAGTAGTTGTGACAAAGAGAGTCAGAGTAGAGTAGCTACAACAGAGACCTTATGACCTGCAATATTGAAGGTATTTGCTTTCTGATGTATTACAGAAAAGGTCTGTAGATTCCTGATGGACTCAAATGTATAAGGATCTAACATTTATTGATAATTCTCCATATTAAAAGAGATGTGATGAAAAGAGCCCTTTGAAGTGTTCTTCTTTATTTAAAAAGATTTTACCTCAAACAGTGGTTTTAATTCCTTTGACACATTAAAATTAACTGGGTAGAGTTAAAAAATGATTAACAGTTCAACATATATGAATCAATGAATGCAGTGTATCACGTATATAAAATCAAGAATAAAAACCACACGATCATCTCAGTAGCTGCAGAAATTTTTGACAAAATTCAACATCCCTTCATGATTACAAAAAACCCTGAAGAAAATAGGTATAGAAGGATATTTTCTCAAAATAATAAAATTAATATATGACAAACCTATATTGTACCGAATGGGGAAAAACTAAAAGTGCTTCCACTAAAATCAAGAATGAGACAAGGATGGCCACTCTCGAGACTCCTATCCAACATAATACAGTACTTGAAACTTTAGCCAGAGCAATTAGGCAAGAGAAAGAAATAAAAGGAAAGGAAGAGGCCAAATCATCCCTGCTTGCAAATGATATGATCTCTACATAGAAGACCCTAAAAACTCTTAGATCTGATAAACAAATTCAGCAGAGTGGCAGAATACAAAATCAACATGCAAAAATCAAGTTTTCCTATTCATCAAAATGAACCTGCTGAGAATTCAGGAAAATAATTCTATTTTTTAACAAAAAGGCAATAAAAAAGAAACCTAGGAATCTATCTAACCAATGAGGTGGAAAACTTCTACAACTAAAATTATAAAACACTGAAGAGAGAATTTGAGATCCTATCTTACCCTAACAGAATGGCTATCATCAATAATACACAAAACAAGGAACACTGGAGAGGCTGCAAGGAAAACTGGACTCTTCTACACTGTTAGTAGAAAGGTAAAATAGTGTAACTACTATGGAAATCAATATGGAGATTCCTCATAAAACTAAAAGTAGAAATACCATTTTATCTGGCTGTACCAATCCTTGGCATATTCCCCAGAGAATTAAAAGACAATATACTGTGGTGGTACTTGCTTACTCATGTTCATAGTAGTGCAATTTACAATAGCTAAGCTCTGGAAACAGCCTAGATGCCCATTAACTAATTAATAGATAAAGAAAATATGACATATTTACACAGTGGAATATCATTTGTCCATAAAGAAGGATGAGATCATGCCATTTTCAGGAAAATGGGTAGAAATGAAGAGTATCATGTTAAGCAAAATAAACCACCTCAGACAGTTAAATATCTCATGTTTTCTCTTATATGAGTGATCTGAAGCATTAGAGGAGAGGTGACAAGGACCTAAGCTTGACCCTTTCCTTTTCCATCTGGCAGCCAGAGGAAGTGGGATCTGACTGCTAGACATCAAACTAAGAATGCCTAGACCACTCAATGTTTGAGATACTCTTACAGACAGCTTAAAAACAAATCACAACAAAGCAGAAACATTTTGAATAGATACAAAACTGAGAAGGATCCATTAAGTTTTTAAAAATTATTCTTTTATACTCTTCCTATCTTTTTATATAGATTTGGCAATACTACCATGAAAGTCACTCTGTCTATCTTGGTCTATGAACATTTCTTTTCTGCAGACTCTAGGATATCTTGAAATGAAACATAATACTTTTTACTTTGAAGAATATTTCAGTCCTTGGTCTGCTTCTCTGAATTGTTCTTATCTTGGAGCAGGATGCCAGACTATACCTGAAGCAGCATTATCCACAGTAAAATATGGATATACTTCCTGACAAGCTCATTTCCATTTTTGGAGAGAAGGTACCAAGAAGCACAGTGGAAATAAATATGGTTAAACGCACAGGAAAGAGAAAAATATTTATGCAGTATTTCCTAAATGTGAGACACTGATAAGCACTTCATATATGCTACTTAATCCTCATGAAAATTATCTTATAAGTATTATTCCCATTTTTACTCTGAGAACTTAAGTCAACTCTTCAAGGGCACCATTAGTAAACAGCTAGAGTTTTTTTCCCCCCTAGTTCTATATAACTAACAAATAACATTAATTAATGGGGGAAAAAGAAGCAACAAGATATATCATGTATGGGTACAAATCCCCTATGATGAATGTTATCACTATGTACATCTAAAATATACCACTAAAATAAGTTAAATTTAAAAAATCAATTGATTTTAAATTAATAAGCTTTGACTTAATTGGAAAATCACTTCTAATTTTCACATATTTATCTTAGAGTACTTCATAGACATTATGAATGGTAAACTTTGCCTTCGTATCAGTAATATAAATAATTTTCCTAAAATATCTATGCATGCAGAGTAACTTCCTGCTACTTCTTAAGAGTAAATTAGGTCTTTTTGTGATGTTAGCCCTTGGAAAGAGTCTTTTTTCTTTAGTTGAAGGGTGTGACTTTGAAAATTGCTGCAGTTTGATGTCTTACAACTTGCTGCAGTTCTTGGCAAGTTCAGACATTTTATGACGTGAACGGAGAGTACAAATGTAGCTAAGTGTTAATTAAAAAGAACATCTTGAGTGTAAACATTAAAAATTGATCACCTTCTACGAGCAATTTAATTCATGAACATTAACATATTCTAAGCTGATGTTTTGAATTTTAGCAGAACATACTTGGGTGCATAATGAAGGTGAAGAAGAAAGAACCCTGAACAGGAGCATACTCCAATTTCCCATTTCTCAGTTACTGTGGGTGTGCAGATTCGGAGGCCAGAGAGGCAGCTACTTTCAGTGTGGCTCGAAAAGCAACAGCTGCCGGACCAGCAGCCTCCCCAGCATCTCTGCGGCCTGCACAGCTGGGTTCATATTGTCAGTCCTGACACCATCGTAATCGTTTCTGGCAAGTTAAGAGACATGTGGAGTGACTCCAGCAGCTTTCCTTTCCTTCCAGATTCTACTAAATCATTAACAAATGCAATTATTTATTGGACTCTCAGCTTGTTCAGTAAGGTATAGCAGAGTGTGCATATAGAGAATGCAAAAAGAAGAAGAAGGAGAAGAAGAAGAAGAGGAAGAAGAAGAGGAAGAAGAAGAGGAAGAAGATAAAGAAGAAGGAGAAGGAGGAGGAGGAGGAGGAGGGGAGAAGAAGAAGAAGAAGAAGAAGAAGAAGAAGAAGAAGAAGAAGAAGAAGAAGAAGAAGAGGAAGAAGAAGAGGAAGAAGAAGAGGAAGAAGAAGAAGAAGAAGAAGAGGAAGAAGAAATAAAGTTTCATTGCCTAAATCAGTCAAGTACCTCTGTGAGCTTAATTAAGAAAGTGATTTTTTTTCTTCTTAGTTTCAAGTCTGTTTTCAATGTCATGATCCTGATAGTGTATTTTGAAATGTTACATACAACTAACACTACCTAAAATGTGAAGTCAGTAAAATTTGTTGGTCCTTTAACCTTCTCAACATTTTATTAAGTGCCTTCCCCACTCCCAGAAGCTGCCCAGGGCCTTTCTGATTCTCCCTGGCTGCTCAGTGCTCCTTGGAGTCATTCTGGACCTTTCTTTGCTTCCCTTCTACTCTTCTATGATATTTGTCCATTCTCTGTTCTGTTCCTTTAGCGCATCACACTACTAGGAAATCTCATTTGTTAATCTATGGCTAGGTGTTACCAGTCGACCATCACAGGCAAGGGGTACAAAAACCCCTGCTTGCAGAAACTAGTGAGTGATTTCAATTTCCAGAGGTGGAGAATCTCCAAATTATATTATACAGACTGTTACTTAGTCTGCATATAATATTGAGTCTATGGTGTGTATATTGTTTCATGCTTAATCTTTGTGCAGGTGAAATAGAAATAGGTTTAGATGGATTCTTAAAATTATTTATCTTGTAATAACCAAGAGAGGGCTTTCAAATAGGCTTGGGAAGGAAATTTTCACACTTCTTTTTTACTTCATATATTAAATAAAGTAATATTTTAAAGCAGAAATTATGATTCATGAACAAAAATAGGGAGATTTGATAATTGATCTTTGCCTATGTTTGGGTATAAAAATAGAAATATTTATATTTTATAATAAAGCCGTAATTAGTGGTACATCAGAATAAAAGTTTATCGAGTGATGATGGCCTCTGGTTTATTTTAGCAGATGAATTGATGGTGGGGTCGCTAGTGTATAACTGTCATTCTTCAAAGATTGACACCAAAATAACAAGATAATATCCTATTGGATTTCTAAAGTACTAAAAATATAATGCAGTTTGAAATAAAGTTTAGTTTTATTAGGTTGTCAAGAAAATAAAGTGTAGTGATTTATTTTAATATCAGTTTAATTATCAGTGAAATTTTAAAAAACAAATAGTATTTTAAACATTCCCAACCAAACTTAATATTTCCTTGGAATTTTTTAGGGTAATGGAGCAACAAATTATTACTGGCCCCCAAATCCTATAGCTCTAAGGACTGATTCTCATAGCAGAACACAGAACTTTTTGAGGGAAAAAAGTAGTTGCAATTTTCTGTGTTTTATTTTTAGTTCATGACTGATATATAGTTAAGAGAAGTGGGAATCTGGAAGAAAATGATTTTTCTGCCATTTGAAGGATACCTACTTCTGCCTGTTGCTGTAACTATTTCCAGACTTTTTTTTAAACTGTGCTTCAAAAATATATATATTCATCTGCTGTGTTAAAATACTAAGTTGCCATGATTTGAGGTTCTTGAAAATTCTGAGTATGGTATTAATGTATTAAAATTTGCATATGAAAATCAGACTGTAGCTGGGTAATGAAATTTGTGATGATTGTAATTCTTCAAAAATAAGTAAAGAACGTTATAGTGCTTAGTGGATATTTTTGTACCCCAAGGGAGTTGAGTTGGAGCTGGGGGCTGACTATAGCAGCCTTGGACGTCAGGGAGCAGATTCAGGGGAAGCAGGGACCAGAGACACAGCAGAGACAGGCACTAGAACATACTCCAAGGACCAAATCAGCTACTATGTAGCTAATCGATCTTAGAACTACAGCGCACAATGGGAATAATAGTAAGCACATCACTGAGATGTTAGGAAGGCCATAGAAGATGGTGTGAAGAACTGTTGGGTAAAGTATTATAAAATGAGTTATTAAAACCTGGGAAAGAGTGGGGAAACAGAGTAAACCAATTTTGTTCTCCCTGTTCCCATCCGCACTAAAGCATCTTGGCCATGGATTATTTGTGAAGTGGCCAGGAATTTATACAGGATAGCTGCATTTTTAGTTAAGAGTGAAAGCAACTCGTCTATGTTAGGGGGAAAAAAAAAAAGAATGTACTGGCTCATGGAACTAGAAAACCTAAGAGGTACCTAAGAGGTGCTTTAAAATCTGTCATCAGAAATCTAACATTCAGCATCTCTTGGGTCTGCTCTCTTCATCTACAGGCAAGCTCTCTCCAAGACATGTCGATAATGGTCCCAAAGGCTTTGTGTTTAAGATCTCAGAGGGGTAGACACATTTCGCATAACAGTCCCCATAAAAGGATTCCGAGTCACCCTGAGTAGATTTTGTGCCCAAATCTAAACCACTGTAGCTGGAACATGGAGTGTTTTGACTAGTCAGACTAAGAAGGCAGGAAATCAATAGCCTCACGAGGAAGAAAAAGGACAGTTCCTAACACGGTGGCACCCAAATATTTGCTCAGAAGATAGGAAGTATCAGATATCTAGTACACGAATTCAAGTGAAAAAAAGAGCTCATTTTGGAAGGGATAAGAGAAATCTCAGAGATTCTAAAGGACAAAACATGAGACACAGTGGAACCACACAATGGACCCGAGAAGTCTGAACAAAGGCTAGATGAGGTAGGCTCTCCTCTCTGATGTTCCCATAGTATCCTGAGCTTTTTCTATTGTAACATTTATGATCCTTAATCATAGTTCCTGTAAGTCCTTTTTATAGGACTTCAAGCCCCATGAAGTCTTGGACTTTGACTCATTTATTGTTGAATCCCTGCACCTGTAGTAAGGTAGGGATCCTAGTAGGATGAGTAAATACTTGAATGGATGAATGAATGGATAGAGGGGCTGCCCTCTTCATCTCTCATTGTACTAGATAAACTCATCTCTGCAGGCCTTCTCCATTCATGTGCTCCTTTCTGCTGTGCCCATTCTCCTCTGTTCCCTCTAGGGATGCGTGTCCTTGACTTTGTCCAGTCATAGTACAGATTCGGACCTATTTTTTTTATACATCTTTTTTAGCTCTAGACTCTCTCAGTTTTCCAATTTCAAATCTGATAGATACAATTAGACATATTTTGGGTCAGGTATCAATGCTTTATCTAAGCAAGTGCAAATGAAAGTATGCATGTATTCACAAGATGTATTCATCACTTTCCTGTCACTCAAAATACCCAAGACACACACACACACACACACACACACACACACACACACACACACACAATTTAAAGAGGGAGAGGTTTATTTGGCTCACAGTTTTCAGTCCATGATTGGTTGAATCTAAGGCAGAAACAGCATAATAGAAAGGTATGGTAGAGAAAAGCTGCTCAACTCATGACAGCCAGAAAGCAGTGTGTGGGGGGGAAGGAGCCAGAAAGGGAGACATAGTATACAAATGCTCACCCAGTGACACACCTCTCCCAACCAGGCCCACCTCCTAACAGCAGGTTTAGCTGTAAACTCATCTAGGGAGAAATCCACTGATGAATATAGAGCACCCATGATTTCATTACCCCTCAAACCCTACCTTTGAACACAAGACTTTTGAGGAACATTCTAGATCAAAACCATAGCACAAGATACATAGAGGTATAGAAACCATCTCTTCATTCCAGCCACCAAAAAAAAAAAAATTGACTACTTTTTGCCCATATCCTAAGATTTTTATATAAGGGTACATTTAAAGGTAACAGACTAATTCATCTGGTAGAGGAAATTCAAGGCATCCCAAAGTTCAGGCTGCATTATGGGTACTGCTGGTTGCTTTTAGTAAGATTTATAATGAGAATCAGGAGCACAAAGCTGAGTTATAAGATGTGAAAATTTTTCAGCCTCACCAACAGAGAAGTATCTGTAAAGCTGGAGCCGAGGAGGGTTGGGCTGCTGAAAAGAAGAGTGCCTTTAAAAAGAAGCCGAGTGCTGTGCACCAGGAAAAAAAAAAATGCCTTAAGGTCAGGCCAAGTCTAAAATTATAAAGTTGTTTAAAAGATCTCACATCAAGAAAACAGCCCCAGGGTACCCTACCTAGTCAGGGCTGTCTATAGAAGTGTTTCTCTGAGTTTACCTAAACAGGCATCGCTGTCCCTGCGATGGAAAAGCGATGAATACACTTAGGATATGGTATCTTGGATGTTTTTAGGTTTCTTGGATGACTCTCCTTAGGTCAGTTACTCCTATTCCATCTTTTTCTGGGTATGTAATTCAGAAGCCAAGTTTTTCTAATCTTTTCTTTGTTTCTTTTTAATTTTAACTTGTTCTTTTTTTTTTTTTTTTTGGAAATCTTGTAAGGTTTTTTTTTTTTCCCCACTTAGCATCTCTTTCTTAGAGTTTAGACAGCTTATCTGAACATTTTACCTGTGTGTTCAACATGAAACTCAGTGAGACCATTAAGTCTATTCTCACCCATCAGCTCAGGGATATTATTTTCCTTTTATGTGCATCATCATTGCTTCTCCTCAGTCTGTAACTTTTCCCCAGAATGTCTGTCATTTTCATGTTACGTCTCCTGAATCTATATAACTGTTGTCACATTTTTTTCCTCATAATTTCTAGTTCTTTGAAACTTCCATTTTCTTTTTTTTTCAGCAATTTTTTCCTTTTAATCTTCCAAATTGTTGATTTGGATATTGCTTGTTTTTCAGTTTGAAAATCACAGATTTTAGCTCATATTGTGGGCAGCATTGTGATTTTCCTGTAATTTGTGTCTTGAAGCCCTAACTCATGTGGTGATATTTGGAGATGGAGCTTTCAGGGAGATTATTAAGGTTAAATGAGATCATAGAGTAGGTCCCTGATCCTATAGGACTGATGTCCTCACTAGAAAAAAAACCCCAAAACAAAAGAAACAGCAGAGAGCTTTCTCCTCCAAGCATACAAGAAAAGCCATATGAAGAAAGAGTCTATCTATAAGCAGCTAACCAGTAACCAAATTTACCTTGACATGGACTTCCTATCTCCAGAACCATGAGAAAATAAAGTCTCGTTTAATCCACTTAGTCTGGTATTTTTGTTATGGCAACTTGAGCAAATTAATATAGTGTTATATATCCTTCTTTGATTTTGTTAAATTTTCCCTGGTACTGCTCTACCTTTTGTCGGTAGTGGTAGTTGCAGTGATAGCAGTATTTTAATTTAAGTTGACACTGGTCTTCTTTTGCAGTTCCTTTTTGTCAGAAACCTTCTCTCTTGGATGTTTTTCCCAAGCTTCCTCTCTCTAGCCGTTATATCAGTGTTCATTGTTCCCTTGTTCATTCACTGGAGCTCGGGTACAAAAATCTATCCTATGTCTCCTTAGGTGGAACGGGTAGCACTTAGTCAGAGCAAGGAGGGTTCAACACCAGGGAATTAGTCATGTAGGGACAGTGAGATGAAATTTACTTGAAAGAAACTTAAACTGATATCCTATATTTACTCCTGAAACTTCAAGAGCAAGAAGCAAAGCATTTCCCACTTCTTGTTGTACTGATACTACTATGAATTTTCATCTGCATATTTCAGGCTGCTAAAGAAAATTCTGAACCACAAGGATGGATCTAGTCCAGTTTACACTGCTGGCAACTGACTCTGGGCTCCTGAGGATCAGTTCTTAACTTCGGAGTACCCCAGTTTCTTTTATCTTTAAAAGGGACAAGAATACCTGCCCTACTTGCTTTATGGAGTTGTGAGACAAAAATGAAATCACAGAATGAATTTTGAAGTGGTATAAAATATATGGTGCAGTAGGACAATGTTATAGAATACAGTGAATTTTAAAGATGAAAATATAAATATTCCTTCATACATGAAGATATGTTTTACATATCTATATTCTTGTGTTTAAGTCTTCTTGCTTCTTTGTTTTAGCCTACACAGGAGAGATAAGAAGAGAAACTTATGTGTTTAAAATTTTTTTGGATGGCAAGTATAGCTT
>PVJO010017953.1:0-37900 GCA_004026905.1 Hystrix cristata | reverse complement strand
GTCGCAGGGCGGGCTCAGTTTGCAGGCTTTGTCCCGGTGCGGGGATCTCTCTCTCACCTGGCTGGCTGGCTGGCTGGCTGCAAAGTCCAAAGCCCGCGGTTACCAAGCACCTCCCCCCCGCTTCGTGTGTCCAGGGCGGGAGGGGGAAATCTCTCTGTCGCCTGGCAACGGATGTCGCAGGGCGGGCTCAGTTTGCAGGCTTTGTCCCGGTGCGGGGATCTCTCTCTCACCTCTAATACTCTTTTCTTAAATATAAGCTGTCACGGGTGATTGTATTTTAGAGTTGAAAATTGTTGAAAAGACACTCAGCAATTTCTGACACCATGGTATTAGGCACAGCTTCTGGCCTGGCCATCTCCCTTGTACATTTGCTTTTGGTGATTTGAATCACTTTGTCAAGTTGGAGAAACCATGTGGAGAGACTGCACAGAGACAGAGAGATTGTAAGGCGTGGTGGACTTATTGTGGTCAGCTTGAGCAGGAAGGCCCAGATGGAGTGAGTTAGTGTGGTTCTGGGTGTAGAGGATCCACCTGAGAATTGTTGAAAACACAACATAAAGGAGAACGGGAGCAGAAGAAAGAGGCCGGCTGTTTCACAGGAGAAGCTCTGTTGTGGCTGGTTCTCCTGAAGGGAACTCAGCTGTTCTCGTCCACAGAAGGAGCTCGGGGCCTTGCCGTCATCAAAGATGGCTGCTGTTCACTGCAGGTGAGCTCTGGTCTTCATCTCTGCTGCGAGGATCATATCCCGGTTCCAGTATAGATTTCGTCAGCCTTTCAGTGCCGACACAATGTGCATGGGGCATTGCTGTGGGCTCCCAGCCCTGGATTGGATCTTTCAGGTTCCAATGCACAGATAGATCTCTGCGCCCTTCCTGCATTTGGCGTGTGTGTGAATGTTATAATTTTTAAGTGTCCTATATTAAATCTGTTCTCTTGCAAACCACCGACTCTAGAAAAGTAACTAATACATAAGGTTTTCAAGTATTCCCAGCCCAGGCACTAAGCGGGAATGAATAGGCCTTGAGATAGTTCAGGTCCCAGGTTTTGAGTTACCCTGGCTGACTCTGTGAAATGGGAGAAAATCATCTTCTTCAGCTCTAAATCATAGATTCATGATTAAAATAAATATACTTGGTGCTGTAAGACAAATTTCAGGAATGGTTTTCCATAACACTATCATAATGGCAATAGGAGGAATCATTAAATAAAAAGAAATATGAAACTACTAAATTTTTGAAACATGAAAAAATAACTAGAAGTGAAAACAGATACTTGTGAATCAAATAAACTTGTACCCATGTTCACCGCAGCATTATTCACAACAGTTTAAGTGTGGAAACAACCAAAGTGTCCATCAACATATAAATGGGCAAATGAAAGTTGTATACCTACACAATAGGATCTGATTTAGTGTTACAAAAGAATGAACTTCTAATAAATGCTACAATTTGGATGAACCTTCAAAACATTATGTTAAATGGAATAAGCCAGATACAAAAAAACAAATACTGTGTGGTTCCACTGCTATGAAATATCTAGTGACAGAAAGATTAGGGTTACTGGAGATTGGAAGGAGAGAGGAAATGTCCCTTCGATAGAGAAATGCTTATATATACAACAATGTTAGTGTAATTAATGCCACTGAATTTTAGACTTCAAATTATTACATATTTTGTATTCTATCTATAAATAGTAGAGAAAAATAATTTAGTAACTAATATGTTGAGGATGTCACACAGCTAATCAGGAGAGTCAAATGAAAAAGTAAATGTAATACCAATATTAGACTGTTGGACTATGAGAAAATAATGCCAATAATGAGAGGAAAAAAGGAGACTCATCTTTAAAAGAAAATATCAAAGCAACCTGTTTTCACTGTGATGAAGGACTGGCTGGTTTTTACTGTCTGTCCAGAAATGTTTTAATACCTAAAATGTTAGTGATAAGTCCGTGAAGGACTGGTTGGCTTTGGGTGGAGTAGGATGGTGGGAAGGAAAATAGCTATAAGGATGTCATGAAAGTGAGGGTGGGGCGTGGGAGGAATTTCCAAGCTAAGATAGAAAAGGCTTGATAAGTTATTAAGTCTGGAGGAGAAACATCACCATTTCTTGGTCATGACACTGATATTTAGTGGGATGTGAAAATGAGGTAGAGGAGTCTAAGGCAAGAACACACATCTGCTCTGTCTGGCCTGCGAATGGAATAACCACAAAGCCACTGGGCTTCACTGATGACGGTACCACTTGGCTGTATGGTCTTCATGGAGGAGAGGCCAGGTCCTGCCCAAGACCTGTCCTTGAAGAAACCAAACTTCCCTAATGATAAAGGAACTACTATAATGCAGTTTGGGGGACAAGATAAAGCCTTGTGGGGAACTAAAGGTGGTACCAGAGGAGGGTAAAGACAGCCCCCGGCCCCAGGAGCATGTCCCAGGAGGGACCAATTGTTACAGTAAGGAATTCTGTTTTGTCTGCTTTAATATTTTTCTATTGCAGTGTAATGTTGGCCCGTCTTGTTGAATCCTAATGAAAGGTGGATTGGTTTACTGACTACAACTTTCTCATATCATTTCTTTCCTCTAATTTGGTTTTCAAATATTCTTCTTCTTTCTTCTCTAGAATAACTATAATTACCCCACATGTCTACCTATGACTCAGCTGTGTGGAAATTTCTGCGCCTCTGACAGGGTTTCTCTTCCATTTCCCCAGCATGTTGCTGGGTCACCATCCGCCCTTATCTTGGAGAAGAGGGTTCTGGGAACAGAACCTCAGCTGATTCTTAGCCCACAAGACACAAAATGGGGAAATGCATCACTTTATAGAAATAGAATATAATTCCCACCAACGATAAGAATGGTTGCGGACTGCTTGTTGTTTTAGTGATGTGTTTTAAATGTGGTATTTTCACACTCTTTGTATAAACAAATGTACCAATACAATATGAAGCTGACTATGATTGTACTGTTAGGTGCTGGGTCATGGCAATAGAGAAAATACAGCAAACCCTGACTTTGTACAATGTATAACCCACTAGACTGACAGACAAAGAGGAATTCTGTAGTCATCAGGTGTTAATAAGGGCGATGGAGTAAATAAGAGTATGTGAAGGTGTAAGGTGTAGTAGGTTGTTCCTATTTTGCATTAGGTGAGGAAGGAAGGCCTTGTTGACAAAGAGATACTTGAAATAAGGCCTTCAGAGATCATGAGACAAGCCATCCGGAGATGTAGGAGAGAGATCTTTCCAAGCAGACAGAACAGTAAGTGCAAAGGCTTTGGGGCAGGCAGTGTGCCTGTGTGTTTCAGGGTCAGCAGGGTGGGTTTGTGGCATACATTGTGAGAAAGAGCAACAACAGTAGATACAATCAGAGTTAGCAAGTGATGAGGTCGAGATAAGGACTTGGGTTGGACCCTGTGTGAGATAGGACATTACAAGTGGTTGGAGCAGAAGGATGGTACGGGCAGACATGAATTAGAAAAGGTTCCTTCTGGCTGCTCTGGTAAGAACAATCTGTAGAGGGAGCAAGAGTAGAAACAAAATGACTGACCAGAGGGCTGCTGCAATAATCTGGGCAAGAAAATGTGGTGGCTTGGACCACAACTCTTGTGGCAGGGTTAGGGAAGATTATACTATGGATGCATTTTGAAGGCATATCCTACCTCACCTTCTGAGGGACTGGAGAGGATATGAAAGAAAGCAAAAAGTCAAGGATGACTTCTAGGTCTTTGACCTGAACAAAAGCAGAACAGAGTTGCCTGAGTTGGGGGAAGAATATCTAAGTACAGGTGTCAGGGAGAAGAAAACCGGGAATTTCTGCCTCTGACCTGTCGAGATTGAGACGGTTAGTAACCATCCATGTGGAAATCAGTAGGCACTGGGATGGAGAAGTTTGGATTTTGTGAGAAGTTGGGAATAGTAATTTTAGGATCGTGACCTCTGTAATACGGACAAAGGCATGGGAATGGCTGACTCCTCTAGAGGGTGGCTACACAGAGAGAGCTGCTTCCTGGGGCCTTCTGACATCCGGAAGTTCAGTACAAGGGAGGATCCAGCAGCAGACCCCTAGAAGGAGCAGCTGGCAAGGAGACCCAGGCAGGAGCACAGAAGCCCCGCCACAGGTAGCGCGTCACCGGCCATTTGTCTAAGATACTTTATTGAGATCAGATCACTGGGGTTGGGCCTCTAATTTATCAATTAAAAGATACAATTGTACAAATACTGCTCTCTTTGAAGGAAGCATGATATTTTATGAAGAAATAATTATGAATTGATGATAGGAACGTTGCTAGACTAGCTGATAACGCAGCCCACTGCTGGGCTGAACCTTGACATTTTATGAGCTGAGGAGGAAGAACTGCAGGAGGCGCAGAACAGTTCTTCCCCGGTGTGGGGTTTGGGGAGAATTTTCAGTGTTTTTGCCTCATGTAAATACTTCCGATAGGAAGTGTTCATGACGTACGTGTCATTTATTTTTGAACATGTTGCTTATGATGCTTTTTATTTTCAGAATATCTCTAAATCATTCTTGAATACTTTAGATTTTTGCTCTTTTCCTATAAAGTTTTTTTTTTTTTTTGTAGTTGGGCAAGGGCCCTTTCTCCATTTATAATGGTAATATATGTGACAAACACCACAATTGCATCTGACATTTGGAAGATTTATGGCCAAATTACAAGGATCACACTCTTCTGTCTTCATTTCTTTTCCTCTGTAAATCTTGAGGGTGATCTTTCTCCATCACTTCTTTGTACATTCCTACTCCTTTGGAGAACGTTTTTAATAACCTAGGAGAAAAGATTCAAAGTGAAGTTACAAATCTTTATAAAGAATTTAGGATTAATGATCACCTAATGTATGGCAGTGATTAAGCAGTAAGTTGTCTTCCTTTTTTTTTTTTCCCTGTGAGAAAACTTTTCTCCACTTAATTTGAATCCCACTATGCAACTGATTGTACTCTTAGAAATATATCTAAGGTCTTGGCACCTCAGTCTCCTCATCTAATAATGGAGCTGTCATATGAGATTAATAATATTTGTAAAAACAACTACACCGATATTGGTATGTAATGGGCAAGCAAAAAGACTATTTCTCTGTGAATGAATAAAAAATAGTATTTGCTTCTAATTAGAGGAAAATTGCAATACCAAGTTGTTCATATCACAGATTTGTAGAATTTTAGAACACCAGTTTATTTTTCTGGAATTGTCTCATTTCTCCTTTTTTTTTTTTTTAAAAAATTAGGGATGGAATGGTCTGCTTTTCATCTACATAAAATATCTAGCTTCCTTGCATTTTAAACCAGAAGTATCTTTCAAAATAAATTTAAACTGTTACTGTAGTGTACAAGGGATTCCAACACATGTGCATGTAGGTGGTTTTTATTTTTTTAGTTCATAAATTTAGAGAAATGCTTTAAGAATATGTCTCTCTTATTCAGAACTGAGTTCAAAGGTTTCAGTTTGTGGTTGTTTTACACATGAAGAGCTGAGTTAGTTCATTACCAGAGCTGACCATTGTTGACTGACATACACATGGCTTATATTAGTTACTGCTAGGAATCATACTGAATCATTTTCTTTTCTTTTTTTTTTTTTTTTCTGAATCATTTTCTTAAGGAAACTTGTTCCTTGAAAACACAGATCCAAACCAAAGGTCAACCATAAGTGAGCCAAGTGGTAAAGAATAGCTGCTTCCATTGACTTTTTAGGTCCTGCCCACTACAATCCTAAATACATCATATTTGAATACTATATTTATGATAACTAATGTTGAGTTGGAAAGTTAATTTGGAGATTAAGGAATGAGCTGGTATGTGAGTATCTGAAACTCCATAGCACAGAAAAAAAAAATATAAACTCCAGATTTTTTAAACCAGCATTGGCTAATTTATAGCTGAATTCTGGGGTGATAATTGTCAGTGGTGGTGGATGGAGAAAAGCACGGGAGGACCAGAAGATGTTTGGCACAGATGTTTTGAAAACACAAATCACAGAAGCAGCATCACCTTTTGTTATAAAGATAGATGAGGCTGGGGATTTAGCTCAGTGATTAGAGTGCTTGTCTTGCAAGCACAAGGCCCTGGGTTCGATCCCCGGCACCACAAAAAAAAAAAAAAAAAAAAATTGGGGGGCTTGGATTTAGCTCAGTGGTTTAAGTGCTTGCCTTGCAAGCACAAGGGCCCAAGTTCAATCCCCAGCACTAAAAAAAAAAAAAAAAAAGAAAGAAAAAAAAAGATAGATGAGAAGGTTGGAAATGTTTTGAAATCAGACGGCTTGAAGAAAAAGTGGGATGAAAGTACCAGTTACGCTTGTAACTATGAGTAATCAGGTCTGAGTTCATCTGTTCATAAGACAATCAATTTCCTGTGACTTTCTGATTTTAACACTAAAAGATTTCCTACTATCTCCCATAATGCAATTTGCTTGATTTATAGCTTCATTAAAAGAGATTTACAACTGGTATGTGTTCATCACCAGAAATTTACATTTTAGGTTGTTTGAAAAAAAATCATTTGTTTACTTACATTTATAAATGTTAGGCAGAGAAATCTGATTTTTCTTGTCATCAACCCAGTTACAATATCCTTTTTGATCCTGATTTAACCATTATTTTCTTAGTAATTTAAAAATGTTTCTTGAAAGTGAGTTTTTTACATAAAGTCTATGAAGATGGAAGTGAAATAAGTGACTTTAACTGAATGATTATAATATCTAATACAGAATCCTGAACTTCTAAATAGATATTGACCATCTTGGGGTTCCTGGAACTTTAATTGGGACCCTTCATCTTCATGGGGCTGGATCAGTGAAAATCTTTCTTTCTCTCCAAAGACAAAACACTGTGCCAGCTCATTAGTCCATCTGCCCATTTACATATCACTTCATGTGGCTCATTTCACCTGGAAATGTTTCTTGGGCACTCAAATATTACAGACCAGCAGCAGTAATGTCTAACACTGAGTGCTTTTTACCTGCCAGGAAGAAAGCTCCACACTTTAAATGTATTAATTTATTGTACAAAACCCTCTGAGGAGGGTAAGATAATTAACCCTATTTTACAGATGGGGAAACTGAGACACAGTGAGGTTATTTGCCCAAGGTTACATACTTCATAGATGTGGCTCCAGAGCCCACTCTTAAAACTACATAGCCAGTCCACCTTACAAGAAGACAAAAACTAAGGCGTATCATCATCATTACAAATGTTGCTGCTTCTAAACACAGATCTTGTAAACACAGAGCTGTTAGGCAACAACCCTCACTCGCCTCTGTTTATAACAGCAAACAACATTTTAACCTGAAAAACCACACTCTAGTTTTGCTCTACTTATCTTGAACGATCTTCAAATAACATCACTGTGGTTAGAATTCATTTTAAAAATATGATCTATTGAGTTGTGCATGGATATCTGGAGCAAAAAATGAAAGGACAAATGTGGTAGTCCCCGAGTCTTCAAGGGTTCTCTCTCCTTCCTTGTCTTTCTCCTTCCTTTATTCATTTGCTTCCTTCCTTCCTTCCTTCCTTCCTTCCTTCCTTCCTTCCTTCCTCCCTTTTTTTGGTCAGCAAAAATGAGAATGGAGTACCTCACTGGAAAAGGATCTCCTTTCTTATTTTAAATATCAGGATTTAGGCTTTCCTGGTTATCAACATAACTCTTCTTGACTCATTATCATACGAATGAGTACTAATTGCAGAAGTTTCCTGTGCTCACATCTGATTTCTCAGTGTAGTGACAGAGAGGAGATAGAAAGGGCAAGAGCAGGAGAGCCGAAGGAGCTGACTGGGCATAGTTCAAGCATTCTGGCCGTGAATTAACAATGTGAGGGAGAGTCTGGTGATACTGGCAAGGAGATTGGTGCCCTGGAGGACGGCAGCTGGACAGGTTCCTGCTAGAGAAGTCCTGCACAGCGGAAAAGATTTAGGGAGTTTGCAGAAGTGGTTTTGGTGATCAGTCTGGCAAGATGGTCTTGGAATATACCCAGTACGGGTCTGAATGAGATGCTTGACATCCGGCCATACACAAAAAGGAATCGTTCTGTTTAACCTGGCAATAGTACCTCAATTGAGGTACTCTGCAAGTTGATGAAATTTCCTAAATGAGGGAAGTACATAACTTTAAAAAGTCCTGCGGTCTCCAGCTTTCCCTGGGAGGTGGGCACCTCTTCAGGAGTAGCTCTGTAATACACTTTCTTTTCTCAGGCAAAATGCTGGGGAAAATCTTTCTGAAAGTTAATCATGTTTAGTTACTGTGGTCAGACTGATGATATTCCCACATTGTCCAGACTTTGTAGAAAGTTTTCTGCCCATTAGGAGAGAAAATAATTGTGGCATCATCTTATGCTCCTACTTGTTCTTGGTAATGGAAAATAGATCTTATTATATGCAATTCCTGGAGATTTGGCAAGTTATTTTACTGGTTAAAAATAAGACTGACTTCCTTAACAGAGTATGTACAATTAAATGTAGTCCAAAATAATGGGCCTACGGAACCTACTTTATTCAAGATGACAGAATGGCACAATATGGTCTTGTAACAAAGACAGAAATATTTAGGGAAAAAGAAATCAGTATTATATTACCTGACTGCTCAGGGGGTTATTCATGTTCTATTGCTTTTCAAGTCAAATGCAAATATCTCTGTGTTTCCTTCAATCTGGCCTGTTCTTACTAACTCAGTGGGGTCACTCTATACCCTCTAGAGAAGGCTCTTCAAGGAGTCAGATCTGTTCTTCCCACACAGTCCTTCCATGCTCTGCCCAAGACTTTTCCTTCACCTAGGATGCTGCCGCCTCCTCTTCTCAGTAGCAAAATCCATGCAGGCTTCCTCTCCTCTCCTTCCAATTTCCGAAATGCTAAATATCTTTCAGGACTGAGCTTACTCCCTCCTAGGAAGACTCCCTCCATGCTTCCAGCACACAAAAAAGTCCTGTTTTGAAATACTATCATATTACACTTTGTTGGCTTATCTGATACTATTCTCTTGTCATTCATGCATACAAAAAGTATCTTGCAAAGCAAACAGATGTGGAATTTACTTGAAAGTAGTAGCTGAATTTGGTGCTCATGTTTCTCCTTCCCATGGAAGCTTATATAGGTCTCAGTGGTAGGTGCTTGGTATTGAAAAGTAATCCAATAGCTATCATTTCTATGTCACTTCTTACATGTCAGATAAAATGCTGAGGGGTACCCGTGCGCCCATCTCAATTCCTACAACCACCCTTTGATGAGGAAGGACTCTTACACCCATTTAACAGATGACACAGCCAAGATTAGGAGACAGTTAATATAATGTAGCTAGTAAGTGGTGGACACAATTTTAGTTTCATAATTTTCTGATTCCAGGCTCTGTGTTCTTAAATATTATAGTTATATTTCACTCCTGGATATGCTTAGTGTCATATTTTATTTTTAGTTTTCATTTTTTATTAGTACATGTTTGGAGTACATATTGTTTATATTCTTCGTGTGGAGTTTGTACATGTCTGTAACATGCCTTAATTCCTTTCCTCCTCCTCTTTCCTTCCCTTCACTCCCCTCTTCCTCCATCTCTTGATCTCCTTCACATTTGAGAAAGATCTATCTCCCTATTTCCTATTATTTTTACTTTGTTCTTTACTTATATTTTGGGTTTCTCATATAAAATAAACCATGTGATATTTAAGCTTGTATGTATGATATATTTTATTTAACATTCTGGTCTCAAGGATAGACAGTTCTCATAAGAAGAACACTTGGCCAAAAAATACATGAAGAAATATTCGACATCACTGGCTATTAGGAAAAAGCAAATTAAAAAACACTGAGATTCCATCTTAACCCAGAAATCAAATAATAAAAAATGCTGGTCAGACTGTTGGGAAAAAGGAACACTTCTATATTTTTGGCGGAATGTAAACTAGTACAGCCACTATGGAAATCAGTATGGAGATTCCTCAAAAAACTAAAACTAGAAATTCCATTTGACCCAGCTATTCCCTTTCTAGGTATTTTCCCCAAAGAATTAAAGACATCATAGTACAGTGATACATGCTTAGTGTCTTGACAGCTGCTAGCATGTAAGAACTTAATTTCATTAGTATTAATACAGGTAATTAAATTCATACAATAAAGGATAAACAGTTTAGAACAAATAAATTTAGGTATAATGATACTTAAGTCTAGCCAGTATCATTTCTGGACACAAATAAATCTGCAAAAGATAATTTGGTATCGCTGAAAAATTAGGATAAATGCTTCTTAGACTACCTGCATTTTACCAAAGTGAAAGTGCTTTTATCTTAAACTTAGCAAATTCTGTAGTCCAATAAACAAGTAGTGTAAATCAAGTAGACTTCATACTATTGAAACTTTTATGTGGGGGATTATAGCAGCTTGCTCCACTCTGATAGGGGCCTGTGTCAGCCTCTGCCTGCCTTAGCCCTGTTGAAAGGACCTGGGCCTTGCCACAGTGCTACAGTTTGCACATTTGGCTTAGGTTTGCTCCATTACTGTGTGGTCTTTGAGTTGTAGTTTTTCCTTCCTTCTGCTGGGTTGGTACATTCTCTCTGGGTTTTATCCTAGTTTCCCCATCTTGCATACTGTCTCCCTATGAAACTGGCACCCAAACTTTTTTTTATGTCCTATAACTTTCATTACATACACAACATACCATAATTGGAAAATGGTGAATCTGTCAAGCACATGGCTGCAGGCCATGGTCTTGGTTAGTTCTCTTTTGCAAAAGGCATCTTACTTCCCTTCTTCTATTTATGCCAGCCTTGTTATGTGTCTAGAAAATGACTCAGAACCCCAGTGGTCCACCCACCCAGCTTTGACTATCACTGAACTCTACCTTATGCTTTAGACTCGAGGTGGCCCCATAGCACTATAGCACTGATGAGGCAGATGCAACAAATTGAGAACTGCCTCAGTTGTGCACAAGTCTGCTATCCTTCGGGTATTGCAGGCTGATCTCTCCGACCAAGTCCAGCTTTTATTCTTCCTTGCTGGCCTACATTAGAAATGGCCAGCATGCCTTGAGCCTGAGCCCACTCAAATTAGGACAGCTTTGGGTCATACTTACAGGAATTTTATAGTCTGAATAACTTGCAATCAGTTCTTGAATGAAAGGATGTTTCAAAAGAAGAGCAATTTCAATCGGCTCCACGTTCTTGACACCTAGGTCCTGAAATGTCTTTGTGAAATTCTTTGAGGAAGAATGAAAATGAAATTAATCAACATACAATCCTGAAAATACTAAAGAATAGTTTTGTTTACTAAAAGAGTTCCCCATAACTTTTATACAACGACACACACACACACACACACGCACGCACACATTCTTTTTTTCAGAGCAATTCTCTGAAAACATTCACCATATTTTTTGATTGTACCTCTACAAGTTGTCCCTGTTACGAGCAATCTAACCAACCTCTGCATAAATGTTCCCTATCTTTCGGTGACTGAGAAATCTGTTAGTATCCTGCGATTCATTTCCTCCTCGGAATACTGTGAGTAGTGTTTCCATGGAAATCTTTTCAGTGTTTGCCTTTTCATGCACTTCTTTCTTTTGTTTGCTTTCATCTCTCTCTTCTTTTAGTTCTCTTTCCTCTCTTCCAGCATTTTCCTCAAGTTTAGGAAATTCTTCAATGGGACTCATGCCAGGAGAGGAGGAGGTCTGAAAAAGTAAGCAAAAGGAACATAAAGTCAGACTGAAGTCCATACAAACATTTAGAAAACACCAGTGCATCACGCTTATTGTACAATGGAATGAGGGTATCACTACAAAGTACAGAAAATCCAGGAGAGAGTATGCTGGCTACATTGAAAACCACAGTGTCACAATTCTAGGACAATTTTGCTTAGAACACACAGGGGCCTTAGTGTGGGGTGCATCATATTTGTCTCTAAGTCTTCATATACTTTTGAGCTTACTATATTGCTAGGTATATCAAATCCCTCAATAAATGGACCCTGGAATACATTAGTATGCATGATTCCAGACGTCTACACATGAATGTAGAATTTCAGCAGGATTTGCTTTTGAATTGATTGAAGTTGGGTTTATGGCAAGTTAATTTCTCAAGCTTGATAGATTCTAATAGCTTTAGGGATATTTCTTTGGATATTGAAAGGTAGAGCAACTAAACCCTTAGAAAGCAAGTCAAATACTTAAAAATACAGTTGGGATTGTTACCGCTGCTCTTTAAAACTGGTCTAATAGTCTTGAACTGAGACACTCACATTTTGAGTATGGAAAAGAGTACTTTCTTATGTATCAAAGCCTGAAAAATAGTCCAGCAATGCCAGATGGAAGAAAAGCCAGTGCTTCTAAATAGTTATTAGTGGCACCAAAGTTCTGTGAGAGTCCCATCATCCTCTAAACTGGGGAATGATGGCACTCTCCAGCACTATGTAATGTGTAGCTAATTCTCAGTTAACCCTCAACAATGTCTGATAACTGTACATCTGGAAAGGTGCCCGTGCAGCTTCCTGACCACGCATCTCGATCAATCAGCTCAGCTGTGCATCTTAGAGGGCAGAAAATAACGTCGGTTCCGGGGAATAATGTGGGTAAAGCATCAAAGAGCAGAATGAAATACAAGTTTATGTCTTTTGAACCTCAAGCTTCAAAAACTCCTGCTGAGATACTTTTACAAGATTTTTGCAATGTGGAAGAGCCAAACTCCCAGTTTGCTAAATTCCAGCATTACAACTCCACAGAGTTTACAAAATGAATTTTTCCAGAATGTCTTTTATTTAAATATTCAGCAGGACTAGTACATTATTGATGAATACCTTACACTTGAGCTTTTTAAAAACTACTCAAGAAGTTGTGGCTTTAAACCTAAGGTCCGAGCCACCCTGAATAAAACCAGCATGAGTAGCAGTAAGGAAGAATGAACTAAGAACATGGTGGTGGTAGTGGGGATTTTCAGTGGTTTTTACAGAAAGCGAGAGCAGAGACCTGGGTGAAAGGTTTGGGAGTGAATATACATTGTTAAAGGTGCTATTTCTGGGCTGGTTTTTATGACCTCCTGGAAGGAGGTTGCCCAGGAAACTAGAACACATTTGGAAAGGGCTTGGAAACTGAGCAGTACAATTAGGGACAAGACAGTGAGGACTGAGAGTGAGCAAGAACGAGAGATGGATGGCTCCTGGGTTTCTAAAGCCCTGAGGGTTCTCTCCAAGTCAGGACCAGGCTGAGTCAGGAACATGTGTCCCTCTCTCACCCCATGCCCGCATCTGCCCGTGTCGTCAGATCCTGTCAGCATCCTTGGACTGACAGCAGCACTCAGGGGGAGCCGCTTCCTAGGTGGGAACACTGAATCCTACCCAGCCCCCACCCACTGAGGTGGCAGTCTGTTGTCATGGTAACTTCGCTAGCACAGCTTCCTTTTACCCTGGTCTCTCCCAGCTGCTCGGGGCAGCCTCCTGCATCCTGCTATTGCCTTTGCCAGCTTGGAATGTTTGCCCTTCTCATCTCTACCTTGTGGACCGGACTCTCCCTCTCTCCCTTCCTCCCGCCTTTCCCAGCCCTGTTTGAAAGCATTGATTGAGTACTTGCTGTTTGAAGCTACTTTAGAGGACATAAGATAAGTTGCATGTTGATCCACACTCACGGTAGGAATAACTGAGCAGCAGGATTCAGTGGATAAACAAAGCCCTTTCTGAATTACTAGGCCTCCTTGCTTCCCACCTTTGCCCACTGCAGGCTGTTCTCGATGGAGCAGGCAGAGAGATACTGAAGTGTTTTAAGTCAGATGATTGAGCTCTTCTTATAACCTGTCATGAGCTGCCGAAGAGTGGAGTTGAAGCTGAGGTCTTTGCACTGCCCTCAGGGTCTTCTCCCCCTCCTCTTCTTATTGCTGGTGCCCTCAGGCCTCTCCTGCTCCCTGCACTGTTCAATTCCATGTTCCTGGGAACACACCAGGCACTGCCCTGTGCTGGGGCTTTTCCATTCACTTTTGCTCCCCCTAGAATGTGCCTGCCCTAGAGCGCTTCCGTCTTCTCCAAGTCTGCTTTAGTGCACTGCACAGAGAGACCTTCTGTCACCATCTGTCCCAGCTCCTGTATTTCTCTCCCACCTCTATTTTTTAGTGGATATTTATAATACATCATTGTTACATTCATTTTGGGGGATTGGTGTATGGATAGCTTGATCAATTTTGATCCAAACTATTATTTCTTTTCAATCAACATTTGAGGTAGTCTACATTTTATTTATTTGGCTCTTGCTTGTCCTCCTCCTGCCTGAAATGATTTTTGATCCACTGCTGTATCCCCATGTCAAGAGTGGTCCCCGTGCACATGAGTGCACAATAAATCTCTGTGGAAACGATGACTGTGCACTCGATGGTACACCACTCTGCCAGAGGAGCTGAGTGTCACTGGGCCCAGCCAAAAGTGCTCAGTGTTGTTCAGGGAAGTTCAGGAACAGGGTGGCAGTCAGTAATGACCACTAGGAGCCTCAGACCGTTGAAGGTGAGGAGCAGGGTGTCCCAGAAGGAGCTTGGGGTGAGAACCAGGGCGGAGAGGCGGCCGAGAAGGCCGGAGTGTCTCATGTCACTGGCAAGGCTCCACGTGAATCTGCTCTTGATTCTGTGTTCCCTCCCTGCGGGGCACATCATGCTTTTACTCTTTTCCACTTGGATGGGGAAACTAGGTGGAATCTCCTCAAGAAAGCAAATCTGTTTTCTTTGTATTTTTCACAGATCACAAGACTGTCCAAAGAGCATGGTTCATAGAGTTAATGAATTGATTAATCTATTCAGTGCAGTGTTTAACTGAGCTCTCTGCTAGGCCTTCCTGTTAATTGGGGATTGCAGAACAAGAGAGATGTCCCCACTAAACTCCCTCTCCTTGGGATGCTAAGAGTTTGACAGGAAGCTGACCTCGTGTGAGGGCAAATGTATAAGGGTAGCACAGTGCTCTCTGGGAACATATTAGGGGTGGAAAGACCTGACATAATCTGAAGTCAGGGAACATTTCACTGAAGACACTTTTTCTTTGTGGTATGGGGAACTGGACACAGAGGCTTCACACTGAGCTATATCCCCAGCCCATTTTTATTTTATTTATTTTGAGACAGGGTCCACTGAGTTGCTAAGTTACACAGGCTGGACTTGAAATTGGGACCCTCTTACCTCAGCCTCCTGGAGTGCTGGGATTACAGGGGTATGACACCATCCCTGGCTATGAGCACGCATATTTTATTGAGACCTCATGGTGGGCTGTGATCCAGGCTTAGATCACAGTTCCAGAGTTGGGTTAGGGGGCCCCAGTCTATAGGGAGCTATGGAAACATCCTTAGGAAAGTGGCAAATGCTGTACCCATGTTAACTCCAGTTATTTGGGAAACTTTTAAACTGGCTTTCTACTGTTTAAGAAGACAGCATCTCTGGGTGAAAATAACACTCCTTGCTGAACTTTCTACCCCTACGTGTTAGCCTGCATCTATAGTTCACCAGTTTCAAGGGCCTCAAGATTTCAGGTTACTGGACATCTCTCCAGCCTCCCCTTGGCTCTAGTGGAAGGGGAAGAAGATCCTTCTGTCCATGTCCTCAGGGTCAAACTTTAGCATCACATTTTAGAGAGCCCAGCACCCACATATGAATGCTGTCAAGAAACCTCCCATTTCTTTCAGATGACCTCTGTTTGACAAATGCATTTGAAAAGAAAGAAGTGTGGCTGGGGTATCTGAAAAGTCTGCACTATATATAGGAGCCCTCTCCTATTTCTGTCCACAAAGAGAACAAAAAACAAACATCCTATGAGGAGGGCCACAGCTCTGCCTCTTAAAGAACAAGAGAAGAATCAGAAGCCATGTGAAGTGCAAGTGGCACCTCAGAACACATTACTGAGCACCCTTCCTAAAAGCTTTTCCACTGGACAAAGCCGGGGAATGCTCACCAATTAGAAATCTGGAGGGGAATGGCAGTGTATCTTAGTTTCTAAGCTTCTTTGTCCTTGAATGCAAGTGATACAGAATCCCTGTGGATCTTAGGTAGCCAGGTTTTTGCCCGAAATAATATCAAGAGTCACGTATGGGTGGGACGCATCGGTGGCCTGAGGTTTTTTCAGATAAAATTTCTACACAGTAAGACAGACTGGTTTGGTACCCATCTCTTTTTCATTTATCAGGATCAGCACTTCATGCAAAATTAAGCCTGTTTTTTCCAGAGTAAATTTTGATTCTACCACGAAATCTACGGAGTTTGATTTTACTATAAAATGTTTAATAGCCTGGTATGGTGGCATATGCCTATTATCCCAGCACTCTGGGAGGCTGAGGCAGGAGGATTGTAGGTTTGAGCCCATCCTGGGCAACTTAGTGACTTAATAAGATTCTTGTCTCAAAAGCAAAACAAAACAACAACAACAAAAAACCAAAACACCAGGCTGGGGATGTAGTTCAGTGGGAAGGCCCTGGATTCAATCTCCAATACAGCAAAAGTGTTTGATAGAATTTGGATTCCTAGTTTTTAACACATGTGAAGAAGTCTTTGTATATATAAAACATTGTGAGCATTGTGTTAGGTACTTGGGGAATAACAAAGAAGAAAATAACCAAGTTGCCGTTCTCAGGAGTTTAGGAACTCTTGACACCCTTCTCTGTAACCCAGAGTTCGTCCATCTGGAACGCTGTTACCTTTTTTGCAGCCTGCACAGGTGCTTCAGCTTGTCTGAAGATATGCGTTCCCACAGCCACACTGAGAGCTCTGTAGATCCCTTCCACCATGTCTGGGTGGCATGCAAAGTACAGCAGCATCTGAGTGTAGTCAAGTTGGGGCGGGTCCTTCTCACAGTTGGCAAGCAGCATGAAGAAGAACTGTTTCCCAGGGAGAGAAAATGAGTGCACTCTAGGAGTTAATGAATAGACAGCAATGAAGAAACCCTCCAGGAGCTCTGAGTAAAGTTACCTTCTAAGTAATGAATTAGTAAAGCTAATGTATGATGGCTAGTTCTAACTGACGAGTATGCTAAGTGAAAAATCAGAAAGCTAGAGCTCAAATTATAAAGGAAAACTGGGTACTGGTCAATGGTACTAACATACTTAGGAAATAATGAACTAACGGAGGGTAGTGGGGACTAATGTTAAGTAGGCAAAGAAGGGCACAAGAGCAGGGACCCACTGTCTGTCCGCTGCCTCACCCTAAATATTAGACTTCTGGCCCAGTCCTCTCTGTGCCAAAAGGAGGGAAAGGACTGATGCCCAAAGCTTCTGCGACTCCAACCATTAAAATCTCTAAGCTGGCTCATCTGCTTTGAAGTTCTTACTCAACCTGTTGACTCTAAGTGACTTCCTCCAATATGGATTCACACCCAGGGGGACAGTGCGTTAAACGCCAGCAGATAGCTTTCTGAGTAACTGAGCTGACGTTCATGCAGCATCTTGTGAATCTGACCGCGTGGGAGTTAGAGCTCTGCACAGCTGGGTACACAGGCCACATCTGTGTATCTACACGGCCCTGTTTGGGATGATTGCTCCCTCCTTGACCAGCTCTTCCCAAAGGTGTGTTTAATGGCTCAGAGAATCTTTTTAAGATGAAGATTCTGACTAGGTAGATGGTTCTCGAGCTGCCTAAGTTTCCACATGTCTGGTGAGCAAACTAGTGCTGCCGCTCCTGGCCTACCCTTGTGAAGTTCCTAGATCCAGAGTATTTCCGTATTGCCATTCTAACTCTTACATCTAGGAACGAATCGAACAAGACATATATGGAGATAACAGTTGGCAAACTAATTTCTGATATTTGACATTAAAAATAAAAGTCTAAATAGAAATGACATTGACAGGAAAATGCACAAAATCTGTGATGTCACATTTAAAACAACAAAGGAACAAAATACTGCCTGCAACTGCAGATCTATTTCAGACTTTTTTGGTAACTCTCTGAGTTCTGTTTCTCACCTGCTTTCCTGCTAGTATCTAGCAGAAGTGGTTAAGAAATATGAGGACAATTGAAGGGAGCTGCTTACTTAGAGGTTATAAATGGAATTATGTTCAATTTTATACTGCAATTTTGAACTAATGGCTTCTAGAAATGGAATAGTCAATATATTATACAGAGTTTTCTATGATGTCTACATCTCAACTTTGCTCATATCTTACTGAGATATAGGTATATCTTTGGTATATCTCTATATTTAAATGTGTATGCTGAAGTCAGAGTGACTTTGAGGTTTTAAAACCCTGATTTCTATTGTGGCCTCCAGGGTGAAGGCTAATTATGTTGCCGTTGTTAATAATAATATTGATGGTATAAGCTCTTATGGGCTACATTGGTAATACTATATACAAAACCCTGCTGTGCTAGTCAGAATCCAAGAGAAATGAACCAAGATCACATATTGGTGAAATGACAGGCATTTATCCTAAGCTTTTAGACTTGTGAGGACATTTAGAAACAATGCTGAGTAACAGCTTATGTGACAGATTTGAAGTCCAGAGAGGCCATGGAAACTGTGCAAGGTCACAGCAAGACTAAGATTTGGGCCCCTGGCTTTTCCTCTAGAGCTTCTCTAGGCTGCCTCCTTAGTGAGCATTAAACTCTGTACTTTGGGAATACGGCAAAGGAGCTGTGAGGTGAGAGCAGGGTCCAAAGCAAATTTCCCAAGCAGAAGAAACAAAGAAAATGATCAGTGTTACAATGATAAATTTTTGAAAGATGTTGGTAATTACCTCTATAAGATGTTCTAACCTATTAAATGGCAGAGGCTCAAGGGGATTTTCTGGAATTTTTGTCTCTTCATCTCCTGAAAACCACAGACCAGCCTACACAGAAAAAGAAATGAAAATATTAAGGCATTATCCTGAGACGTAACCATTCTTACAACGGTCCGAGACTGAACCTGTGCTGTTCCAGTCTCTAAAGCAGTGGTCTCTAAAGCAGGCTGTGAAAATCATGAGGATAAATGAGAAAGTACTAGAATTTGCATTTTTTTCTTTTGTCATGTTTATTTTGATAAGGTGCATAGTACCTGTATATAATTTACACTTTCAAGTTCACACAGTAGGGGTGCTAGCTGTATTTTACCCACTAGAATGTGTAGTGAAGTTTGGGGGTCACTAACCTAGATCAAGCTTGCACTGGCTATGCATTGGAGGAACCTGTGTTCTCATAGAAGTAGCTCACATTCCACATGGTGGGCTCATGTCCTGTCAGTTCCTAGAGCCACACAATGCTGCTGGTATGTGTTGTTCAAGTTAGAAAATACTTGTTGAGTGACTTGAAAACTGACTCGGAATCTCAGTGGCCTCTTCTTTCATGGAATAACTCCCTCTTTCAGTCAATAGCTGACAATATTTGATTCCCATTTGTCATTGTGTCGCCCACACATATTGTCTCTCTTTCCTATTTCCATAGCTATCACCCTGGTATATGCCTCATTTCCTCTGTCATGGGTCACTTAGTAACTTCAAGTTGTTTTTGTTTCCAGTCTCCTCGAGTTTCTGTTGTTTCAGCTTTTAGTATATAATCATATCAATCGTCTCAAAACCTTAATGTTTTATATCATTCTCTGCTCAGAATCGTTTTCTACTCTCACTCTTTTGATCACGTCATCCCTCCTACCTTAGGTAACTTCTAACCTCCTCTCCACTCAGGAAAAGCCTGTTCATCTTTTTGGACCTCGTTCTGATCACTATCAGTCTAGGCCAGTCATTCTTAAAGGAAGAAAATGAAGGGACCCCTAGTGTCACCACACAATGCCAGGAAGACCATCTGAGATCGGGAGGGCCTGCTGGGTTTAGACTACAGATTTTAGGGTTGAAGGCGGCGGAAGTGGCTGGAGTTCTGAAGGCAGGGCACTAGAACTGTGCACAGAGAGTGAGAGAGCTCTAAAGATGAACACAGGAGCCCCTCCGAGGTCTGCGTGACAGCTAAGCTGTGTATCAGGTCTGGAGAATACCAGAGGTTGGACCCGCTGGAAAGTAGTAACCTTATTAATTCCTTAGACTCTTGCAGGGCTGGAATTAGTTCCTTACCACCAGCCAGAATGCAATGTCCTTCTGGGACATAGTAGGTACTGCTCGCGGAAGGATATTGTATTCACAGGGGAACTGAATTAACCCTACACTAAAGGTTTCACTGGACCCACCCTCAGAATTCTTAATGTAACCTTTCAAGGATAAAACTGATTCCAAATAACATCACTGCCTTACCGACAATACATAAAGGTCTACAGCAGTGTTGGGCACTTAAAACCATAAACTGCACAGCAACTGACATCCAACATGAAATTACTAGGCATCCAAAAAAGACAGAAAATATAACCCATATCCAGGAGAAACACTATTAGAAAAATGAGAGAGATGATATGATGATACAGCATAGAAGGGTGTCTAAATTTACAACAGCTACTTTGAATAATTAAATAATTAATCTAAATATAATTTGAAAGGCAAAAGTGCACATAATAAGAAAAGACAAGATATGAAAAAGACCCAAATAGAACTTCAGGAAATAAAAATTACAATATCAGTAGCAAACAATACAGTGCATTTTATCAGCAGCGAACTCAACACTGCAGAGGAAGATGCTAGTGAAGTTGAAAGCAACCATAGAGAGAAAAACAAGAAGAATCCTCAGGAGAAAAAAGACCGGAAAAATGAATCAGTCCTCAGTGAGTGTGAGACAACACCAAATAGTCTAATAAACAAATATGCCGGTGGATTTTGAGAAGGTGGGGCGTGAAAAAATATCTGAAAAAAATAAATCCCCAAACCTTTTCAAATTTAACAAAAAGCTATGAAATCATACATTCAAGGAGCCCAATGCAGAGGAAACATGAAGAACACCACAGCGAGGAACACAATGACCAAATTGCCAAAAACCAGTAATAAAGAGGAAATTTTAGAAGAAGCTAGAAGGGGAGAAAGAAACAGAGATAAATGCTATGCCTCCCCTCATTTCCCAACTGTCACTTCCACCCCGAGTCGTTTCAGTGCCCAGGAATTTCCCCTGAATCTTAAACCAAGGATTCATTCATATTAGTTTTCTAAAATATATAATATTTTACATATTATAAAATCATTTGGAAGTGTTTCGCATACAACAAGGTCATATAAAAAAGAGAACATAACTTCTTAAAAAATCAGCGGTAGAAATTTTAGCAATTTGAAATGTGAACCTTTTTAGGTAAGGAGTTGAACTTGATCAGCAAAATTCAGTCAAATACATCCTGTCTCACTGGATTATTTCATAATTTCTCTTTAAAATAAGGAAATGTTCTTGGTACTGTATTGCAGAAACATGGCCAAAGGATTTTATGTTTTAGTTTTCCTGAGAGAAGTTCTGTAATGTTCAAATCTTACAACATCTGATTCATTAAAGTCATAACATGCATTGTCACTCATAGAAATATGTTGATATTTCAAAACCAAAGTGTCCCATGTGAGCGTGACTGTCCATCCCATGATAGAAGCAAGCCTGCAAAGCCACAGTAGGGGGAGTAACGAAGGGCAAACAGGCTTTTATGCTCACTTCCTGGCCAAGGCACATGGCCTAGACTATTTCACAAATGGAGTGTTTTCCCTTTTTAGAAGTCAGAGAAATCAGCAGGCTACTGTGGCTGCTATGAAGCTGCAATTAGTCAAAAGAAAGAATAAAAAGTAAACAAAATAGAAAGCACAGTAGACAGCTCTTTTCTCCCCGAAAACTTCATTTCAGCAATGTAGTTATACCATTTTACCGTTCTGATGTGGCATTTTCAAAAGATCCTATAACATTTTGCCCTAGAATTTGTTTTGATTTTCTTGCGAAACAACAGTTTTTACTGCTTTAGTGAGATGGTGAGTGTTGCAAATCTTCAAAAGGCATGCAGGAAGGTCAAGTCAGCTCTTCAAATGGCATCAGTGTCTTGGGGCTCCCGAGGAATAGAATTGGAGTTGTGGGGAAGGGGCAGAGCTCAGAAATCAGTTGTTCTCAAAACAGTGTTCAAGTAAATATTTCTGAATTTCTGCTAAATGCAGCATCCAGCTATCTCTAAGAAATTCACAACTTTGGTAAGGGAGCTTTCTGGTTTTGGCTCAACACTTTGGTAAAAATTGCTACCACACTTTGTTCTTCACCTGTTTGTACAAAAGGATGTTCAAATTGATATCCTGTGTTAATTGACACATTCTGTAAATAGTGAAGGGTTTTTTTGTTTTTTTTTTTTTACCAGTGCCCAAACTTTAAAATCTTAATTCATCTACGGAAATACTGTAGATATTTTTCTTGTTTCTTCTTCAAAGGAAATCACCTAACAAACTGAAAGTCCAGGACAGTGATAGAGATTATAAATTAGTCTATGTGGGAAATAAATACATTGGCGTCCAATAAGCCAAACAATTATCTTGATCATCTCTAAAGAATCTCCTTAGGATTCAAATTTTACTTCCTCTGGCATAACTGCATGAGTCCGGGAACCTTTAAAAAGCATCCTGGCTGATCTCATTAATGAACGTAGATGCAAAAATCCTCAATAAGATACTGGCAAACAGAATGCAACAAATTATCAAGAGGATTATACACTATGACCAAATAAGATTCATTCCAGGGATGCAGGGATGGTTCAACACATGCAAATCCTAAATGTGATACATCATATTAACAGAGCCAAGGACAAAAACCATATCATCTCAATAGATGCAGAAAAGGCATTTGACAAGGTCTAACAGCCATTCATGATAAAAGCCCTGCAGAAAATTGGAATAGATGGTCTTTATCTCAATCTGATAAAAGCCATCTATAACAAACCAACAGCCAACATCACACTAAATGGTCAAAAACTAAAAGCTTTCACTCTAAAATCCGGAACAAGACAAGGATGTCCACTCTCACCACTCTTATTCAATACAGTTCTGGAAACATTAGCTAGAGCAATTAGACAAGAGAAAGAAATAAAAGGAATAAGGATAGGAAAAGAAGAAGTTAAATTATCATTATTTGCAGATGACATGATACTCTATGTAGAGAACGCCAAAAACTCCTCCAAAAGACTTCTAGATTTAATAACCAAATTCAGCAGCGTAGCTGGATACAAAGTCAACACTCAGAAATCAATAGCATTCTTGTACACAAACAACAGACTCACTGAGAGAGAAATTAGGGAAACAACACCTTTCACAATAGCATCCAAAAAAATGAAGTACCTGGGAATCAATCTAACGAAGAAAGTAAAAGATCTATACAATGAAAACTACAGTACTTTGAAAAAGGAGATTGAAGAAGATATCAGAAAATGGAAAGAGGGTGAAGGGAGGGGAATAGGAAAAAGAGAAGCAACAAGATATGTCATGTACAGGTACAAATCCCCTATAATGAATGTTATCACTATGTGCATCTAAAATGTACCATTAAAAAAAAAAAGCATGCCATCTATTCATTAAGGAGAAGAGCGAAGCAGGAAGGGATGTGACCCTTTCATGGTGAAACCCTTGAGAGATACTAGAGATGACTATCCTGTTTCAAAGTTAGTGCCTTATGGACATTTCCCTCTTTTGTTGTCTGCTAGTGAGGTGAAATGGTGAGCAATGGGATGAATTCAATCAGTAAAGATGAAGTTAATAAACCAGGCTCCTCTCAGCTATGGAATTTCATTCTCACTCCTTTCTTGCTTAAACTTCTTCAAAAATGAATTGAATTTTCATATATCTGGCTTAATGAATAGAACCCTTATGTATCATCTGTCTTTCTATCATTAATCAATCTATTTTCCTAAAGACCTATTCATTTCTCCAGTGCTCTGTAACCTGGCTTCTGTACTTACTATTCTAGTAAAATTGCATTGGCAGAAGTCACCAGCTATATCCCACCTGCCAAGCCCAATAGGCAGGTATAATGTTATAGGATCATTTGTCAATTTCCTTCGGTGATCTCATCCATTCCTAACTTCAGCCACCTACATGATGGTGACTTGTGATCCCTTCTGGATCTGCCATATGGGGTTAGATATTTTCACTAGTATTTGCCACAGACATTTCAAACTCAACTTCTTATAAACGATGCCACCTCTTAACCACTCGCTCACCTCAAAGGTGTGCTCCTTACCCCGTGTTCTTTCTCACTGTTCTTGCTAGCCCCAAGTAAGTGGGTATTGCACAGCAGTTAAAGGCTCTGCAACTGATCATAACAGACAGCTGAGGGCAAAAATCACTGAGCATGTGCATAGCACAGCAACTCAAGGGAAGGACAATGAAGTTTATGTGATTTCTTTCAGAAGTCTTAATTTTCTGGGATGTTTTGGTTTTCTCAGATGCTTTCCCTGGGGATGGAAGCCAGACTTTCACCTAGAGCTCTGACATTGCCTGTGCTGCCTACACATGAGATGTCGAAGAGCAAACCCTGGCCCGTGAGACCTCTAATGTGACATCAGTGAATAAGATATTCCTTAGGTCAACAATCTACTGTATCGCTATCCCACCCAGCCCAATAGCAACCTGCATATACTGCTCAAAGTTGATGGTGCCGGTCTGTGCCTCATCCACAGCCTTGAACCTCTGCAGGGTTTCCAGGAGCTCCTCCTCCAGGGGAATGGGCCAAGGCATCGCCGCTACTAACAGGAACTTCCAGCAGTCCACGAACTCAGAGTTTACTACTAATAAAGACGTTAACTCTTGTAGCTAGAAGAAAATAAGAAATGTCACTGGAATATTTGTGTGGCTATATTGAAGAGCTACCTGCTCACACTTTCAAAGTTAGCCACTTAACCAGTCCAATTATTTAAATATGGGATGACCAAAAATTGCATATTTTTTCATTAATTTTGATAATATAACAGGAAATATAAAAATGATAATTTTATCAAATTTATTCAATAATTTTTCTGTGTGTGGTATAGCTTAAAACATTTACTACACAACACAACGTTACAATTTGGAAAGTAGTATCGAGTCTTTTTTGAATTCTTTTTGCATTATTGTCTTTCCGAGTCTTTTTTGAATTCTTTTTGCATTATTGTCTTTCTTTGACACTTTACATTGTCGTGTTGGCCTTTCGTTTTTTTTTTTTTTTTTGTGGGTGGCATAATTTCAATAAAAAGTCTACCCACTAAACATAGTGGTGAAGACATCAATGAAGGATGTCCTGGTTGGCATTTCTCTAGCCCTTATTTTTCAATTTTTTGGTCTAATCTAAATTGTAAATGACTTTTTGAACCCCCTTGTTTTGAATAAATAACAAAAGAATTCCATATTGTTTGGTCCAGAAGGTGCATGTATCTTTTATAATAATATTTTTTCCTTGCTTTTTGATTACAGGCATGCTTGTTAGATGTTGGTGAACTCTGTCAACACCACCCATAAAATTATTATAATCATTGACCACTATTGGAATTTTTTTAGTTTTGTTTCTTCTTACAAGTTCTATCATTTCTGTATTATGAATAGTTGGCAATAAGGAGATGTCGTTTTTGTCTTTCCATTTCATAACACAGACTTTTCCTCTCTGATATGCTAACATTTCTCCCTTTTTCAGTTTTTTCTTTTGTAGATCTTTTGGCACTTTCTTGCTTTTCAGTCTCCATGTCCCAAATATGTCCACTACGTATTGTAAAAGAATATCATTGAGTTCTGGAGAAACATAAAAATTATATCTAATATTCTTATGATAAGAGTTTTTATAGATTGTAGCACACAGTTATAGGTTATTTTTCACAAAATAAACACTAGTATAAGAAAATAATCAGAACTTATTACATTTTGCTAGAAGCAAACATCAAAGGTGAATACAACATTCTAAATAAAAAAGTATGTAAAAAAAGTTGATCTAAAATAAGCAGATGTACGAGGGTATGTTGTACAAGCTAGAATCGACTGGTTGAAATGACACCTGCCTGAGTGACGCTCAGGATAGTCAGTACGTAAACAAATGTGCTGTCTGAGTGACGCTCAGGGTAAACTGTTAAATGGTTAATGTTTAGATGAAAGAAGTGGGATTATATGTTGGTGAAATGAACCAGTTATGAGTTAGTTCTCTTTTGTTCTTTCTGTTCTACCAGTGTAGCCACACCAACTCCAAAGTGTCTCGCTACCTAGAAAGTGTTTCACTTTTTGCTTCCTTGACTTTCTGTGTTTTTTGCTTCCTTTGGAACTCTATTAACTTTGTAATTTGCAACAGAGGAGAAATAAAGATTATAACTGTTCCTGGGCAAGGGCTCTATAGCCAATATGGGAAATGTTCTTTAACCATTTTGTTTTCTGAGACATTGTTAAGGAAATGATTGAGGAAAAGGAAGACTGCTAGAACCATGTACTATTACTAGTTAAGACAACTGCATCTGGTAGTAATAGACAGAAACTCTCTAGTTTGGCCTCACAATCTTTATAACATTTCTCCGACCTCTAGATCATCGGTGTTCTTCAAATACTGGACAGGTGCATATTACGTGTAGGAGTCTCAAGTTCATTCACTTCTTCATTCAAATTTCATTGATTGATTACTAAATGTCAGAAGCTGTATGAAAACTGGTCATTTTAGAACTATTGACTCATTGATAAAGTAAGAATAATATTAAAAGCTTTAAAACTCAAACCAAATGGAAGCTTACTTCAGATTGGGTGAGATGCATCCAACTACTAGGAAGGGTGTTTGTTCCAAGGTTCAAGGTTACCAGATCGAGCAAAATGTCAGTGAATATTTTATTTCCTATGATCCCTACAATAAAATGAAAACAAAATGTCATTTATATTGTGTGATGTGGTTTTTCTTTTGTTAAAATAGAAAAAATAATGGGTATTTGTATAATCACTTTCTTAACATTATTTAGCACTGTAATCTTCAGATACTTTGAATATGAGAAAATCTTTTTCCTGTTTTCCCCTATTGCTTCCCATTATTTGAGTTGGATGTCTTTTTTTGCGTAGTAATAATTCATTTCAGATTGAGTAGAACAGTGAAATGGCATACTTTTTTAGTTTGAAGTCTTGTTATTCAAAATAGGATGAATTAAAAAAAAATCACTGTAAAGTTTCCTATGTGCAGTAGGGCACAGGAGTAAACTATTTTGGTAAATATAAGATGAAGGTGTTCCGAATGCATGCAGATCACCATTATAATCGAGGTAACACATTTATCTTTATCTTTCCCTTTAGCTTAGATGTTTCTTTGCTTTTTGTAACAGTAGGGAGATTTGAATCTCTAAATCACTAGACTGAGAGCACTGATTTAATCACTGAAGTGGTTCAGTATCTCTAAGTACTTCACAAAGTATCACTGAACTTTAACATGCTGTGCTCTTACACATTGCCCTGCCTCACCCATCTAAAAGTGATATCTACTTTGTTTCTCATTTCAAATTGCATGCACACGTATTAAATAGGAAAA
The DNA here is from genome assembly GCA_004026905.1 of Hystrix cristata. Classification (NCBI taxonomy): domain Eukaryota; kingdom Metazoa; phylum Chordata; class Mammalia; order Rodentia; family Hystricidae; genus Hystrix; species Hystrix cristata. Next base: position 10,616 of record PVJO010017953.1, on the reverse strand, counting down.
CAAAATAAATGGACCTTCCTTTAAAAAAAGTGTCTAACTCACCCACACAACAGAGGTACCTTCTAGAGCCAGAAGAGACTGTAAACATGTATCCAGGAATCTTTCAGGTCCAGAATACAAAAGCTATTCTTTGTTTAAGAATAAAAATAGTGAAAGAGACATAGTATCTCAAAGTTTTACATTTAAGTTTTTGTCATTTCTGAAAGTCCCCATGAACTTTCTCATTACTTCTAACCCCCAGAATAATGCAGTAATTCCTTTAAAATATCAGTGGTTCAAACCAAATATGCAATTTCAAGATCCGGAAGATAATATTCGGAGTCGCAAGTGTGGAACTTTTATTTCTTTAGCATAACAACTAGCATCCAGTTTTAGAGAGATGAGACTATTTTCCCAGGTAGTAGAATTTTTAGCAAACAAAGCTTTCTATGAAACCGCATTGGTTTTCATATAAATTAGGAATAAATCAGTCATGTTCTTCAAGATGACACCATGAATAAAACTATTAAAACCATAAAGAGAACCAAAGTGTTTAAAAGTTCTGCTCAGTGTGCAATATAGTTCCACCATCTCTAGTGGCTGTAAGGGAAATGAAGAATCATAAGACAAAACTTTCAGTTTACATAGAAATTGTTTATCTGAAGATCTTAAGGTGAAATATGAAAACTATTTAATATTTGACCTTGTTACCTGAGTGGCCAAGGTATGTAGTAGAATGATTTTCATATCTAATGCAATAAGAGATTCACTTAAAAATTTTATTCAAAGATAAAAAAGAAGCACTCTTTCAATTTGGCCCTAAGTAAATTATTTTTGAAAAATGTTTTATTTATTTATTTTTTGCTTATTTACTGCTGTGATTAATGATGAAATCAACATTTGTCACATCACTCATCACTTTCGTCCGGGCTTTCTGAGTTCGATGAGCTATGTGAATTAGGTCCTGGGTCACCAGTTGCAAATGGTGTTCTTGTGTTCCATAAATGGATAGCTTTCTTAGGATCAAAATGATTAATGTCTGGAGAATTCAACTGAATGATCAGGATATCTGTCATCCTTTCAGCCTTCATTTTAGCATGCAGACGTGACCTGGTACGTTTCATCTGACTAAAGCCACGTTCTGCTTCAGCTGAACAAGCTGGGAGGGCGAGCACCAAGTCCACTAGCATTAGAATATTTGGATACTTGTGGGAATAAACAGAATTCACAAAATCCCAGGTCAGTTTCTTAATGTTCTGAAATCTAGAAGGGAAGATAAAAAATTGAGACTTCTAAGTTTTACCCAAATGTTTACACATATCAACTGATTTATTCAGCTTGCTTTCTTGTTTACCTGGCATAAATCTCTAATTTTAACATGCTCCATTCGGTGTCCACTTCACCAATTTTAACATTGGCACCTTCTAATACTGGTTCGTAATGTGCAATCAGGATGGATACCTCTTTTTCTCCAAATTCTACAATTAAGACATAACAAACATTAACCTATTTGAGATAGTCAAAAGATAAAAATAGGTTCAGAGTCAGCACATATAGGTTACCTTGATTTATCTTTGTGGGCCACAATTTAAAGCTTCCAATCATGGTTGCCTTTACCACATCTGGGCTAGCATCTCTGAAACAGCCTTGCAGCCTCTTGATAAGATGTGTTAAAACCACGTTTCTCACAGCAGAAATGTTTTCTTTTCCTCTGAGGCAGTAACCATGAAAGTGTGTGACTGAAGCTACCCTGCATTCTTTTGGCCCTGGTCTAGGGAGAAGAAAATCACCCAAATAAAGACTTAAGCAAAACAAGTACCTGGCAAATAATTCCCCAAGTCAAACTGTCTGGTCTGACAAACCGTCAGAGCATCCTCCACCTCTCACCTCGTCTGGTACATCCGGAGCATTTCCAGTGTTGCCTCCAGCGTGGCAAATATGTCAGCAATGGAGGAATTTCTGTTCTGATTGACACAGGACAGAATGCTGAGGACATTAATAACATCCAGCAAGAAATGGGCAAATTTAATGATGTCAGCTCGGAGAAGGCAATCTAGAAGTTCTCTGGCTTTCTGTTGACTGGTAGATATTCTGCCTTCACCTGTCTGCAATGCAAGCTGGACATAACATGTTGGTCATCCTTCTCAAAGTTACTCTTCCAGGAATCTCAATAAAATAATTTGCTTTTATTTTGAAAAAACTAATATAATATGGCATTTCAATATTACTTACTGTATGCAGTTGCTGGACAATTGCAGGAAATCCCTTGAGAAAGTTCTGGAGGGCTTCCTGTAATCCGTGAAGCCACCTCTTGTCTTCTATTTGAGAAGGCATCAGAGGTTGGAGCTGAAGGCTTTTGAAAGAGGTTGTCAGAGAACTCTTATGAAGAGGAGAGTTGTGGTAGAAGCGATACATGCTGTGAAGGAGTTCTCTGACATCATTGTACAGAGGAACGCTCTGGAACACTGCCTTGTAAGACATTTCAAGGTGATGTGCAAAGCAATACACCGTCTGCACACACGGTTGGATTTCCTTCAGAAGCAGGGCCACTCTATTCTCCCCCTCCATTCCAAGGGTATCATCACTTCCAAAACCAACCAGTTTCTTTGCCCAATCTTGGCTTGACAGCCTAAGTTGAAGATTTATCTCTAGAATTTTCTCGATGGCATTTTTTATGGTCAAAGAGTTCTTCCTTTCTACTGTCTGTACCCCAACAATTTGACAATGCACTTTTCCTGCCTCAGCAAACTGCACATAGACAAGTTCAGCTTCCTCCATTAAACTACCTATGATTCCATCACTGATGATAGAGAAAAATTTAGTTTTTTCTAGTTTTTCTCTCAGATTTTTTCGTTCAACTTCAGCAATAAAATAGGTAAATATCCTCGCTGATTTGTTAGTTCTGAAGACTGGGCCGATATCAACACCTTTCATATCATCCAACTTGCACATCCAAATAAAATCTTTGAGGGGGCGTCCAGTCTTAGCAATTGCATGGCACGATCTGAATAAGTTTTCTACTCTCCCAAAGGTTACTTTGCTCATGGTCCTCACCATTAGTTCAGTGGCAGTTCTGTTCACTGGAGAACCACTTGTTGTTTCCATTAACGAAGCCTTAGCATGAGCCTCGCTGATATGATGTGCATTGAGAAATTCAGTCCTAAAGTTATCAGTGCCATAAAATAGACTCACTTGACTACCCCCCGACTTCACACCATGCTTTCGGCAGAGGGCACAGGACATGAGATTTAATAGCTCATCATATACAAGCCAAGGATATTTTTTCAGCCAAATTTTCAAAAATTGATTGTTTTTCCTTGGAAGATAGTCATTAATTTTCCAAAGTCTTTTCTGTTTTTCAGTGATTCGACTTATATCATCCGGAAGATTCCTGCCTTTAAAACAACTCCATGTTGTTATTTTAAGTAATCACAATGTCCTCAGTTTTCCTAATTGCTCCCCCCAACCACGCATACACTTGCTCCATTATTTCTGGAAAAATTATGTTGAATGTTTATTCCTTATCAGGCATTCTGGTAAGTACTTTACTGGTTTATATCATTTAATCCTCAGAATCCATTATCCCTCTCATATAGTTAAGGACAAGGCCAATTATTATTACCATCATTTTGTGGATAGGAAAATTAGGGTATGAAGTGGTTCATTTGTTCAGTGTTCCTGTGCTCCTAAGTGGGACATCTGGGTTTCACCAGTAAGCATACTGCGTGGCCCCTGTGTCCATGCAGGTCACCTTCATGGGCTTCTTGTGTGGCGAAAGGGTGATCTTCATGCAAGAATCCATTTCTTAGGGGTTGGGGATTTAACTCAAGTGGTAGAGCACTTGCCTAGCAAGCGCAAGGCCCTGAGTTAGATCCCCAACAACCCACCATTCCCCAAAAAAGAATCCATTTCTCCATATAGAAAAGGATATTGTTTTTCACCACAATTTACTTCCCATGATGATGAAGAATATGGTATGAGTAGTAGTGCATGTTCGAGTTCTACATGAGCAGTCTCTTCCTTCTGCCTGAGTCCTGCCTAAGAGGGTTCTCTAGCAAAGGCATAGCAACCTTGTTAATTTACAAAAAGGGTATTGGGTTTTGGGGTCCTTCTCAGGTGGTTTAGTAAAGAGGCTGTTGACTCATGCTGCATCTTTTTTCTTTTTTCAAAAAGTCTAATTTTTTTAGATACATATGAGCATTTGGAAGAGATGAATATACATATACATATATGGGTATATATGGATATATATTATATACATATTTTATATATATTTTATATATATATATATATATATATGGATAGAAGGGGCAAAATTAAACCAAACAAAGCCGTCAAATACTAGCTGCTCACTGAAGGCACAGAACTTAACTCACTGCACATATATACATACGAGTCCTTTCTACAAATATCCTTGATCTAAATGATAATTAAGTTACAGATCTTCCTTGATTTACGATGGGGTTACGTCTCAAAAAACTCACTTTAAATGGAAAATACTTTAAGATGAAAATGCACTTATTACACCTAACCTGAACTTCCTAGCTTAGCCACACAGTTATGCCGTAGAATACAATTATATTCCTATAATCACACGGATGACTTGGGGGTGTGGCTCTCAGCTGCCTCCCAGTACCACCAGAAAGTTGTGGTCAGTGTGGGAAAAGATCCAAGTTCAGCATTTCAATTTTGTTTTCTACTCCACGTATACCACTTTTGCACTATTGTAAAGTCCAAAAGTCACGAGCCAAACCATTTTAAAATGCAGACCATCTATTTGTATATTGTCCTATTGTATCATATAATGAAAAAGTGAATATGTGTCTGTGTGATATCATATTAAAATATCTAATGTTGACACACTGTTGTGCCTTTGATTTTTGCTCAATACTTTATGGTTCTAGGCTTTGACCTCTCAACTGGATTATACAGGAAACTCTCACTTCCATTGTGCTCCATTATCTATAGCTGCCTGCCAAGCACTGAGAACTTTGAAGAAAATAAATCTTTTTCCTCAATCAATTTTCACCATCTCATATCTCTTAACCTCTTTTAATTGAAGACCTTTGACACTGGTTAAGAAGCGTAGCTTCTACCTTTCATACCTTATTGGCATCTAATTTCTCTTTGACTTTTCAATGGGTCTTTTTGCACTTGTTAAAATAGATCTTCATTTTTTTCAAATTCTATATATTATAATACTTTATTTTAAATGATTCTCCTTGAAATTGACAGCTACTGCCTTCATTTTCTTACCTGAGCATTGAACTATTTGATAGTCTTTTACACTAGGCCATGCCTGGTGTTTGCTATATAAACATAAATGTTGGTCATGCAAACAAATGAGGCTATGCAAGCATAAGTGTTGGTAAATAAATGTGTGAAAAAATAAGTCTCATCATAGGATACAGCCTTAATTTCCACTAATTTAGTTAGCTCTTCTGTTTTTAGCTTTGTGGGCTGATTTTCCAAAAGATGTTATCTTAAATTCTAAGCATTTAATTTCATTTGCCAGAAAAGTTCTTGGGCCTCATGAGACTTATATTTTATCCTGAAGACGTACTTGAAGCCCTGTCCACACTTTTACCAGTTGCAAAGGCTTCTAGATTCACTGCTGCATTTCTGTGATCTGAATGCGATCTTGTGAAAGGAGTTCTCCACTGAGAGACTGACAGGATAAATGGGGGTCTTGCTCCTCTTTGCTGCCACGTGGTGAGACATTTCTATTAATAATATCCATGCTTCTGTAGTGTCCCCTTTCTAACAAATAGTTCTGTATTTCTTGACTTTGGAAAATGTCAGATTAATTTAAATGTCAAATTACTTTACAGATCAAAATATTTGTCTGTAAATATATAATAACATATTTTTATAATTTTCTCAGAGTCGTTAAGCCTGGAAAAATCCACAGAACTTCCAAGTTAGCACTTTCAAGCAATGAGAGGGTCCCCTTGAGGCTGTGTAGAGGCTGTCTGTTGCTCTCTCAACAGTCTCTTGCCCTTTTGGAGTCCTTTCTCCGTGTCAGTTGACTGTAAATGCCTTTGACACACAATTGTCTCCTTCATGTGCTTTGCAAGCCACTTGAGACTTTGCAGCTGACCGCAAGCTTTTTGAGGCCTCACTGCCTGCTCTTTGTCACAGGGAGGCTGTTTGCTGTCATGCAACTTCAGAGTCTCCATGTAGGCTCCATTTCTCCCTGTCCTGCAAAAATTTTCTTCTAGGTCCCCCTCCGAAAGGTTCAGTCTCAGAAGTTTCCTCTGGGCTGATCCCCAGGCTGCCCCAAGTGGACAGCAAGACTACCGCTTCCTTTGACTCTTGTAAAAGCATGTAGCTGAATGATGCAGCTTAGGATTACAGTTCTTTGCTCACAGCTCCTAAGTAGAAGTCCAAAGAGCTATGAACTAAATCTCTGCAAGTATTATATATACTGATAGACTTCCAAGGGAAAGGCCTTCTAATGATTTGTGTGGGGACAGGGGAATATTGTTGAAAATGCTCTAGTTTCAGCAAACTACAAACTGCTTCTGGTGAAGAAAGGATGTTTTCCTGATGTACTTTCGAATGTTTAGGGTCCCCAGGGGGCCATATTACTTCATGGCTTAATTCTATCAGGTACAAATTTTTTTATTCTGGAAGCACTATGGGACAGTTTTGCAGGTGCCTCTCAGAATATTTGTCAGGATATCAAACTCACATTTTAAATAACAATAAAATTAGTTTATATCACTATTGTATGATTTTACATATTATACACTAATGTGATATTACTATAATTATGTGCTTAAATCATAATAACTTATATTCCACTTGAATTGCAGCTTCTCGGTACTCATCCTTTCTAAAAACTTTAAATATACAAATTGCATAAATCCTTGTAAAAACTCCATGAAATAAGTATCTTTATTATCATTTTTCCAGAAGAAGAACTGAAGCAGAGATTATGCAACTTGCCCATCATCATATGTAACAGTCATTTGACAAGAAGTAGAATTGAAAAGAGCTGTCTGATTCTATCTCATCATAGATTAAGGAGGGTAAGGAGTAAATTAACATGTGAAAAATGCTAGCACAGGGTCTGACTACAATGACCATGCCAAACTGGCTACTGTTATAATTCAGAAAAAACTCATTCTATCTCCCTCTGTGCTGGGAATGTGCTCATGGAGATGATGGTTGGGAGGATGGTCAATGGAAAGAACTGGCTGTTGCAGACTCAAGCCACCTTGTGATTCTGAGGTATAGTGAAATCTTTGCTGGGTGTCGGGGGAAATGCAAGCAGGATCAATTGTTTTATTGGATTTTGCAGGATGTTGTTTAACTTCATGCACAAGGTCATTTTTGTCTGGTTTATTCATAACAATCATATGCATAAATAATATTTTATATCTGATCATTTTCTTTGCCAAAGGAGATTCAGAGTAATCACAAGAGGCAGAATTTGACCAGAAAAGGAGTATTAAATATGCCATTACGATATATGTTGCATTAAAATGTAAGCATTAAAAACAAAGAACTAAAGCTTAAAGAGCTTTCTGTTGAGTACAGGTTAATCTACTTGAAAGTAAAAATCTGCATTAAAGTAAAAATCTGCATCCTGATACTAGCTACTCACAAGTATTTAAAGTAATAAATCAGTTGTTTTGATCAAAGATTACAGTTTCCCGCAGTAATTTTATTTGCGAAGCATGATTAAAAGTTGTAAAATGTATTTAATATTATCACCACTCCTTAGAAATTTGCTTAAAATCTGACTATGGGCCTAGTAACACAGTGACTGTTATATGCAAACATGTATGCTTTTTTTTTTTCCTAAAAAAAATCATCTGTGTCAGCACTAGTAAAAACATTCTATCTGTTCATCGTGTTTTAACATCTTCTAGTGACTCTGAAAGTTGCATCTTAGGTATCATAAACTGCATAAACATGTAGGAAATAATATAAGAAATTGTTTACATTTCTTAGGTTAGAAAGAAAAACATTCAAGTTCAAGTAGGAAGCTCTACTGGATTGCACATTTAGAAATGCACCACATTTGGCCAGTTACTCTATACTTTCAAAGCTCTCATCACTTCAACTAAGATTCTTTCAAAATTGTAGTTTCTAGGGTAAACACAATGGAAGGCATCATAGACTACTGCCTTCTAATTCAAAACAAGTTTTCATTTAAAAGGTGAATGGGTGTGCAAAAATCAATGTTAAAGGTGATGGATATGCTAATTGCCTCAATTTGATCACTATGTATTATGTACATGTGTCAAAATACCACACTGTATCCCATAAATGTGTACAATAACTATATATCAATTAAAAAAGAGCCCAAAATGCACCCAAATGTCCACCCACAGAATAGGTAAATATGCTGTTATATATTAATCTCCACAAGAAAATAACATAAATTCATTCATACAAAAGAATGAACAATTTACAACTACATGCAACAATATGAATGAATCTCAGGAATAATGTTGAGGAAAGAAGCCAGACCAAAAGGTTACAAATGTCATGATTTCACTTATTTAAAGAAGGTGTAGGAAGACAAAACCGATGCTGTTAGGTGTCAGGCTAGTCATCACCTTGGAGGATGTGAAATTGGTGACTTTGAGTGAGTACCAAGTGCACTGACCTTGAGTCAGTCTGTGTCTCAAGCTGGGCGCTGTCTACACAGGTATGTTCAGTTCACAGAAATTCATTGTCTGTAATTTTCAATATGTTTTCCTGCTGTATACTGTACTTCAAAAAATTTTTAAAACTTTTAAAAAATCTATGTTCAATATAGAAAATTTGGATAATATAAGAAGGAAAACAAGAATACCCTTTAATATCCGCCTACAAGATGATGAGCAGATGTGTATGATTAAAGGTAGTGAGTAACAATTGCAGAACTGAGTTTGAAAGACTAAAGCCAGCATGTGTTTAACAGGGACAAGAGCAATGGGGAGGAGCAGTGAGTAATAACAGATTCATGGGGACAATGTCAGCATTTGGGGCCTGACTTTGAGGGCGCTAGTAGAAAACCTCCAATTCTACAACTCTAGGATACAGAAAATCATAGGGCCATTATTTTTTTGCCTTTACAGTAATAGCAAAAACAACAATGGGCAATACTTCTGATAAAATGTCTAACATGATGATAAGTGTTTTATATACACCTAATATATGCAACATACATATTTTTCAGATATATATGTTTTCTTTTAGATCATAACTCATTTTGGATCATCAAAATCCTTAAATCACATGGCATTATACAGTTTTTGAAATTCTGTCCTAATGGCAACTTCCAGTTGGGTTAACTCCCCAGCCTGAGTGGTACAGGAGGCCCCTTAAAGAAAGCCTCCCTTTCCACTTACCTCTAGTTGATGCGGCTGGGGAAGGAAATGCTGAGTTTCCTCACCATTCCCCTACTATACATCCTCACACCTCAGAGGTACACGTTTCTTAGCAGTTGTTCTCTCAAATTTAAATATCCTCCAGATCCTTGCCACCAAATCACTGTTTACTACCTTTGCTTCTTCCTCCACCATTTGGGGTCACAAAGTTTTCCCTGCCCAACCTCATTGGCTGCACCCTGATTCTCCTTAGATTAATTGAGAACTTTCATCAAGTGTTGCTTCTCTCCCAGCAAAAACCCATGTTGTTTATATTTTCTTCTTTTTTGCCCACCTTTCCTAATTATCCTCTAAATTCCCTATTAAAAGTGATTTTCTTTTTTACTGCTGATTTTTATAATTGTAAATATTTTCCCTTCTTTCCTTCCTTCTCTTTGTTCTTCTTTCTTCCTATTTCTACCATGTCCTAAAACTGTTCTGCTCTACCATATTGTGGAAACAGATAAATGTCATCTGTTGACATCTTTTTACCATAAAAGGTTCTAGAGTTCCTCTCCTAAACTAATGCAGGATTTTTTTTTTAACCAGTGATATTTGGTGTGGATTTCTGGAAATGCTGGAGTGATTTTTTAAAAGTGTCCATTGACTGTTCTTTAGGAAGAGTGATGATTTCTCAATAGGTTAGGTATATTGGAAGAGAAACTAAACTAGTTTATGAGAGGCAACTTAGTTCAGTGAGAAGGACTAAGAGCCCTAAATGTGCAGAGTTCTGAATTGTTTATGACCATCGGCGAACTGGTTAAATGCTGTGTGACTTAGTATCAGTCTTAAAGCATACAGCTGGTAATCCTACATGACTGATCTGAATTCCTTGTGGGATTCATTGAAAAGTACCTGGAAGTAGGAAAAATCTGAGTTGTCAAAGTCTGTGCAGAAGCTATTGAGCCACAATAATAGATGTGAAGGAATTAAATAATTTGTGCACAGAAAATAACATGCACATATATATTTGAGCAAATTAATTAGGCAAATATTTGTTAATACTTTTTGTAGTTGTACTCGTGGTCTATAAAACATTGAGGAAAAATGCAATATAAAAGGTACCTCCTAAACTTCAAGAGGAAGAAATAACAATCATTAATATTTATGCACCAAATATTGGTGCACCTAAATACATAAAACTAATATTAAGGGACATGAAAGATCAAATAAACACTAACACAATTATAATGGGAGACTTCAACACCCCACTCTCACAAAGAGACAGATCAACTAGACAGAAAATTAACAAAGAAATATCAGAACTGA
>PVJO010017952.1:0-37881 GCA_004026905.1 Hystrix cristata | reverse complement strand
TCCTGACGGTTTCACAGCTGAATTCTACAAGAAATTCAGAGAGGATCTAATACCACTATTCCTCAAACTCGTTAATGAAATTGAAAAGGAAGCAGTACTTCCAAAATCATTCCTGGAAGCAAGTATTACCCTGATTCTAAAACCAGAAAAAGATCCCACCAAAAAAGAGAACTACAGACCAATTTCTCTAATGAACATACAAGCAAAAATTTTCAATAAGATACCAGCAAACAGAATGCAGTGGATTATCAAGAAGATTATACACTACGACCAAGTAGGACTCATCCCAGGGATGTTGGGATGATTCAACATGTGCAAATCAATACATATAATACACCATATCAACAGAATCAAAGACAAAAATCATATGATCATCTCAATAGATGTAGAAAAAGCATTTGATAAAATCCAACACCCATTCATAATAAAAACCCTACAGAAATTAGGAATAGATGGTCTATATCTAAATCTGATAAAAGCCATCTATGACAAACCAACGGCCAACATCACACTAAATGGTCTGAAACTTAAGCTTTCACACTAAAATCTGGAACAAGACAAGGCTGTCCACTATCACCACTATTATTCAATATTATTCTAGAAACATTAGCTAGAGCAATCAGGCAAGAGAAAGAAATAACAGGGATAAAGATAGGGAAGGAAGAAATTAAACTATCATTATTTGCCGATGATATGATACTCTACATAGAAGACCCCAAGAATTCCACCAAAAAAATTTCTAGATTTAATAACTAAATTCACTTGCATAGCTAGATACAAAGTCAACACCCAAAAGTCAATAGCATTCCTATATACCAATAACAAACTCACTAAGAAAGAAATAACAGAAGATATTCCTTTCACAATTGCATCCAAAAAAATGAAATACTTAGGAATCTATCTAACAATACAAGTAAAAGATCTTTTCAGTGAAAACTACAGTACTCTATAAAAAGGAAATTGAAAGAGATTTCAGACAGTGGACAGATATCCCATGTTCATGGGTAGGAAGAACCAACATAGTGAAAATGGCCATACCTCCTAAATTACTACACGGATTTAATGGAATTCCAATCAAAATACCAAAAACATACTTCACAGAATTAGAAAAGGCAATCATGAAATTTATCTGGAACCAGAAGAGACAATAATAGCAAAAACAATTCTGGGCAACAGGAATAAGGCAGGGGGCATCACAGTCCCTGACTTGAAATTATATTGTAAAGCTTCTGTGATAAAAACAGCATGGTATTAGCATGAAGACAGACCTAAGGACCAATGGAACAGGCTAGAAGATGCAGAAATAACTCCAAACACACTCAAATACCTCATCTTAGACAAAGGTCCAAACACCCTCACTGGAAGAAAGATAGCCTCTTTAACAAATGGTGCTGGAAAAATTGGCTTACTACATGCCAAAAACTAAAACTAGATACATGTCTCTCACCATGTACTAAGCTAAAATCAAAGTGGATCAAAGATCTAAACATTAAAACAGAAACACTAAATCTCCTGGGGAATAAAATAGGAAGAACTCTCAAAGACATAGGGGTTGGAAAAAAATTTATGAACAGAACTCAGACAGCACAGGAAACAATACAAAGAATCAATGCTTGGGACCACATCCTATTAAGAGGATTTTGCACAGCAAAAGAAATTACTAATGGAGTGGGGCAAAAAATCACAGACTGGGAGAAAATTTTTGCCAGCTGTCCCTCAGACAAAGGTCTAACATCTAGAATATACAAAGAACTCAAAAAAACAACCCCCCCAAATTTAAAGACCCTATCGAAAAATGGGCATCTGAAATGAATAAACATTTCTCAGATGAAGACATAAAAATAGCAAATAAATATATGAAAAAATGTTCAACATCATTGATCATTCAAGAGATGCAGATCAAAACGACGCTAAGATACCATCTCACTCCAGAAAGAATTGCTATTATCAGGAAATCAAACAATAACAGGTGCTGGCGGGGCTGCGGGGAAAAAGGAACCCTCCTCCACTGTTGGTGGGAATGTAGACTGGGCCAACCACTGTGGAAATCAGTATGGAGATTCCTCAGAAAACTACAACTAGAGGTTCCATTTGACCCAGCTATTCCTCTGCTTGGTATCTTCCCAGAAGAGTTAAAATCATCATATCACAGTGATGTACGCACAACCATTGTCATAGCAGCACAATTTGTAATAGCTAATTCTTGGAAACAACCTAAATGCCCAACGACTGATCAATGGCTAAAAAGGACGTGGTTTTTCTACACGATGGAGTACTACACCGCCATAAAAAAGGATAAACTAGAGTCATTTGTGTGTAAACAGATGCACCTTGAGAACATACTATTAAGTGAAATAAATCAGACACTTATCAGTACACATGAAATTGTTTCTCTGATATGAGAAACCATAAGTGTAAATAAGGACAAAGGGGTATAATAGATTTATGTAAAAAAAATAGTATTCAAAAGAGAGGAGAACTATATAGGGAAAAGGGGGATAAAGAAGGAAGGTTAAAAGAAAAGTATGATAAAAGGGAAAAAATGGAAAAATGTAAAAAAAACTTGTTGCGAATATAGAGGGGTGGGTGAATGGAAGGGAGGAGAGGGGAAGAGGGGGGAAAACAAAGATACATCATGTACATGTACAAAATAACCATGTTGATTATGATCATTATGTATACAATGTACCAATACACGTTCTTGATAAAAATAAAAATTAAAAAAAAATCGGTGAGAGGAAAATAAATAACTTTCAAGGTATTTACACAGACATGTGACTTCTCAAATGCAACAGTAAAATCCAGAAGACATTTAAATAATATCTTCAAAGTGGTTAGAAAGTAATTGTCAATCAGAGTTGTCTAACTTCCAAGAATGAGAGGAATATATCTTACAAGAGACCTGTATCTTGAATTATAGAGAACTTTGACAACTCAACAAAAAAATTTTAATCCAATTTAAATTTAGCTAAGTACCCTAATACACATTTCTTCAAAATAGGTTTGCAGATGGCTAATAAGCATATTAAAAGTTGTTCAAACTTGTTAGTCTTGAGTTGCAGGGTAAATGCAAAACAAATGAAATCAAATTCATTACACTGACTAGGATGGCTATAACAACAACAACAATAGGTGTTCACAAGAATATGGAGAAATTAGAGCCCTCATACATTCCTGATGGAAATGTAAAGTATTGCAGCCACAGCATGTCCACAACCACTAGTGTCTTCTCATCTCACATACAATAAAATCCAAATCCTACACAACTGTGGCCTTAGGTTACCTCTTTGGCTTCATTTTGTAGCACCGACTACTGCAGTCACAGGGTCCTCTTTGCATTTCCTTCTAAGTTGGACCTTGGTACCTTATATGTGCCACCTCAAGGCCTTAGTACCTACTGTTAAGAGGCTAACTAAATATAAATTAGTCCTAGATGAAGAAATGATTTTAAAAGTGCCATAATGCAATGTTTATTATTTATCCAGTTCTTTACACCCCATAATCCAATGAAAGAAACCTCTCTCAGGCCCTGATGTGAAAGAGACAGTGTCTTCCTTTTGAAGAATTTTTGGGAACATTTTAGACATATGACATAGGAGCTATTTACACATTATCATTACTCCAAATTATTGAATTGCTTTAAAAAAAAAAACCTCTCTCTATGGCAATTAGGCAATCTGCAGAGATTCTACTAAGCACACATATATCATCCTTTCATCACCACCCCCAACTCCCAACTCATTCATAAACCCCCACCATGAAGAAACATGTTTTCTTCATTAAATACTCTCCTCCAAGAAATTTAAACAAGTCTTGAGAAATGTGTTTTTAATGAGATTTTGAATGATTTCTTGAATTTGGAGGAATAACTCCTTTATCACACTCATCTCCTCATGTTATTTCACGAAGCACTGTGATCTTGGCTATTATCTGAATTTTTTATGGGCAGAAAATGGAAATTGGAGCCAAGATCATGATTTAAGTCATGATCTGGGCTCTTAATTAAAATGATTTTTAAAAGCAGTGTAATCCTCCACTTCAGCCCATGTATAAAACGGTTACATGAGTGAACTTCCTCCCCAGAAAATGACATAAAGGATGCTTTTAGCTCAGCACAGCTTGTAAGATACACAGAAAATGAAAAAAAAAAAAAAATCAAACCCGGGCATGGTAGGCCGTGCCTATAAGTCCAGCACTTTAGGAGGCTGAGGCAGAAGGATTACAAGTTTAAGCCCAGCCTGAGTAACTTGGTGAGACACTGTTTTAAAATAAAATTAAATAATAAATTTTAAAAGCTGCAGATGTAGTTCAGTGTGAAAGTCCTGGATTCAATCCCCAGTCCCACCAGCACCACCAAAAATTTTTAAAAAGAGAAGGTGTAGCGTGGAGAACAAAGATAGCTTGGAAGTTTGCTTTGCATGTGGTGGCTGGAATTTATTCCTGGTCTAAGAGTGAAAATGACTGATCTCAAATCTAATCTCCCCGAACCTCTTAGTCAGCTGGGCCCCGATAGCCTTAGTGCCACATGGCTGCTCACAAGAGCTAGCGGGAGCTCGGCAGCCGGCCCAACACCTGCTCCCAGCTGGAGTTTGGGACAGGAGCCGTGACTGGGCTCCAGGTCCTTGAGACAGCATCAGGAAGAGACTCCAGAGCGGCAAGAACAACATGAGGAAGAGAGAGCTATACAGAGTCCGGTGTGCACGTCCACATGTGTCTTCCGCCCCAAAGCTAATTCTTTCAAGACTTTTTTCTTTTCAGAGGACATCTTGACATTTTGGCAGTCCTTATGGTTTTTATTTCATGAAAGAAAAAGAGTACCAGATCCTGACCCTCCTTGGTGTATTTGTCACTGATGTGAGGAGGGTGTCCACTTTTATGTGGAGGTAAAGAGGATGGTTTAACAGGCAGGCTCGTAATAGGCAAATATGGAAACCAAACATCTGATAACCAATAATGATGATGATAGCAATAATAACAATTATGCAAGTTTAACATGTGCCACACACTTTACTAAGTTGTTAGGAAATATGTAAATTTGATCTTCATAGAAACTCAGATACTTATTGTTATATGTATTATTATCGTCTTTATTTTGCAGATGAGGAACTGAGGCATAGAGAAGTTAATTATTTCTCTGCTGCTTTCTTAAGAAGGCTATAAGGCCATCTTGCTCTATCTTTTTAAAAATGGATCTTTCATAATGTCTTTCCAAATTCTTACATTAAATAAACTCTTTTAATTGAAAAGACCTATCAACTGGAGGCATTATCTGAAAAGTATAATGTGTTGTCATCCATTAAAATCTTAATATGAATTATTTTATCAGATTAGCAAAGAGCAGGGTCTTAATTAAGAGGAAAATAAACCATTTAAACTTTAGGAGAATGAAAAATTCAAGACATTTCTGAAAAATGCCTGCTTGTTGGGGCCAAGGACAATGACTTTTATCTTCATTTCTCCAGACTTAACCATACTGCTAGATGTCAAGTAGATACTCAGAATTTTACAGGATAGACTGATGGACAGCCAGACAGATGGATAGATGGATGAATGATTGGATAAATGGATGGATGGATCCATGGAGGAATGGAAGAATGGAGGAATGGATGCATGGATGGATGATGGATTGGTTGTTCTCTCTGAAGTCAATTGGCTTCCATGAGTAGTCAGTGGGCAAAAGGAGAGCAATGTAGCAATGAGAGTCATTCCAAATTAGGAAGAAATAGCACTGGTTGCCTATGGAAGGGTAAGTGGGGAAAAGAATAGAGAAAAGAAGCTCCTTTTTTAACTTCACTTTTGTGCCTTTCAGATTTTGTGTCCTCAGGCTAATTTGTTTCAAGTTGGTACATAACAAGACAAGTAAAAATATACAAGTCAAATATTCTCCATTTCACAGCTCTGCTGTGAGTCTGACTAGATTGTATCAACAACATCCCATTCCTTAAAAACTTAGTTTTTCTAGTAACCTGTTCTTCCATTGTTCCATTTAGTAGATCAGATAAGAGAAGCCAAGATCCAAATCAATTGCAGTATACAAGGCCATCTTAAAGAAATGGATAGCCAAAAACTATTATGATTCCATGGGGAAGACGTGGGTGATGTACAATTGGTTGCCTTATTTAAAGGTTTACCTAAAATTGCAAAAGGTATCACTGCTACTTTTAGGCCACCATATATATATAGTGAATACATAATTTTCCCAGCATTATCTCATTATTGCTGTGATTATTAAAATTCTGAAGTCCAATGAATTTTCAAAGAGAAAATATAAACAGAAAACATAAGTCTTTCTTGCCTGTATTACTCCATGTTCTGCCACTGATTACCATGCAGTTTGGACCAATTCATTCAACTCCTCTGACTCAACTTTTCCTGTATGTGAAAAGAGAAAAATCATCAGACTGGCATTTTACAGGATCGTGGAGATGAACAGAAGTAACTGTAAATGTACATTGTAAATAAAGCTCTGTACACAAATATAAAGGCACAATTCCTGCTTTCCTAGTATTGCTCCAGCCTCCATTCACAGAGCTGCCCCAGGAGAGTCCAGTCCAACATTCTTTCCCCTGTGCTGTTGTCTATGAAATAGCACCCAGCAACAAAATCTCTTCCAAAGAATTAAAGCACCTAGTAGACCTTACCAGTTGGTAAGTCACTGCTTCAGAATATTACTCAGTTGTTTTCAGGTAACCCAAGCATCTGTGTGGTTGTGTGCCTACCTCACTCCCTGTCTGCTGTGTCTCTCTCCTAGTTATGCACCGTGTGACTTTGGATGAGCCCTGTGACCTATCCAGTGCTCAGTTTCATAATTTCGAAGTAGGGATACCGATGCTCCCCCTCCTTAGATACAGACTTACTATGTGTAGACCAATAAGATAGTATGTCAAGGCATCTCCAAAGCACTGAAGACTGAAAGCTTTATCATTGCCTATATTGCTTCTCCTTATGAAGATGTAAGCACCACTAGGGCAGGGAGTTTTAGCTGTTTTATTTTTTGATGTACTCCAGCACTTAGAATAATGCCCAGCACACAGTTGGCTTTCAATAGGCATTTGTCAAAAAGTCAATAATTAATAAATGCAAGAACTATACATTGTTATCAGTATTATTTTTCTAAGTGTTCATGTAAAATTTAAGGTCTAAAACTTAAGTCATCCATTTTCTGTACATTCTCATTAACATCACACATTAGGGAGCAATGTTCCTCTCAGACACACAAAAGAAACAGAATTTATTATTTAAAAAGTGTCCCAGTCTTTGATCATTTGTCTCTAGATATTCTCTGAACTAATTAACTAATTTTGCTACTTAAAAATGACATCTAATCCAATAATAAGAGGGATGTTAATTTTTTTAAAAATTAGATGTTGCTAAGGCAAGAACTGAGATGAGGTTATTTGAAAACTATCTCTCTCTATGCACCCTCCTTTTTTATTGGCCCCCAAATCATTTTGAGAAGCTGCTTGCTCTCATCCTTTAGTAAATAGGAGGCCCACAGACCTGCACCTTTCTCTCATTTAAGGCAAATTGTGAACACTTAGACCTATCACCATTAACACTCTTCCTGTGGTATAATTAGTTACTATCCATTAAAAATAGATATGCCTAAGCTAGGCTGCAATGGTGTGTACCTGCAATCCCAGCTATTCAAGAGGCTGAGACAACAGGATTTCAAGTTCAAAGCCAGTCTGGGTAACTGAGCAAGATCTCATCTATAAAAAGGGGTGAAAAAAAACCAAATAAAAACAAATTTCAAATTGTTACTACTCTGTCACTTCATTAAATATAATAAGAAAACATTATAAGCATCTAAATGTCTAGTAATAAACATTGATAATTTTTAAAATGAATTATTCTTAAATGATGAATATTAGGGGAAAAATCACATCTAGAATGGGCACAGTTCTTCATATACATATTAAACTTAATTTACAAGCCACAAATATCATGTCCCTCGACACTCCATGCACAAGAACAGGTAAAACAGAATACCCTCATTTTGCAAGTATGCTCCATAAGTTCAAGGGGTCTGCCTGTGGGTAATCCTGGCTGGTAATCGTGGTAGTCAAAAGTCTAAGACAGGCCACGAGAGTCCCATGGCCTGACGGGCACAACTTGCAGAATCATCTCTCCTTGAGTGTGAATGGGACATGTGACTACAACAAGACATTTCCATGATTATGGTACATTATGAGGCAGAAGGGATGTTGCAAAGGGAATTAAGGTCCCTAAACAGTTGGCACTGAATTCATCAGAAAGGAGATTGTCCTGGGTGGGGTTGACCTAATCAGGTAAGCCCTTAAAAGTAGTTTGAAAAATTCAAAGTGATCAAGAAATGCTGGCCACAAAGGGGGAACCGCCATGGTGTGGAGAAGACCATGTGACAAGGTATGGCAGGTGGCCTCTAGGAGCTGAGATCAGTCTCTACTAGGAAGCTCTCAAGAAAGCACGTACCTTAGCCCTATTGGTACCAGAAAATTAACTCTGCCAACACAAATGAGAGAGTCGGGAAGTAGATTTTCCTGAGCTGAATTTCCAGATGAAGACATAGTCGTCTAAGATTTACTTTAGCCTTTTAAGACTCTGAGCTAAGGATCTGGTAACCCATGCCCAGACTCCTTGCATTAGTCAGTATTTACTAGAGTAACAGATATAATACAAGATAGACAAATATCTAAGAATTTACAGATTGGCTTATGATGGCTGCCCACAGAGTCAGATGTGGAAGAGTGCAGAGGGTCTGTCCGTGCACTGGAGATCCGAAGGATCCAGTCAAAGGTCTGGAGTTCACTGCCGTGCCCTGCATGTGTCCATATCAGGAGGCCGATGAGTCTGCAATGGAAGGCTGAAGAATTTACACTATAAGCCAGGAGATTATGTCCATGGCAAAGACTGGAAGTCCTCTGAAGAAACCAAAGCGGATCCATCCTTCTTCATTTCCCCTTTATACCATCCAGTGACAAGCCACCCAGGTGGGTCTACTATCACAATCAACCATCACTCTCCTGACCCATGGACACTTTTGGATAATAAATTCATGCTATTCCAAGCCACTAAGTATATAATAATTTTTTGCTCGGCAATTAAAAAAAAAAACCCTCATACAATGATGAAACACGTTCTAGAATCAAGTTACTTACCTGCTAGTGACTGATTTTCAAGTTCGGTATTTTTCATCCCCTATTTCAGTCCTCCAGTTCTAACATCTGAGTCTATCTTAGCATGAATACAAGCACTAATGAACATTTCCCCTTCCCTGTCTCTTCAACCACAGCAGAAACAAATAGCCAGTAACAGAGGATAAGCTACATGTCTGCAGGACCAAGAAAAGCAGCTCCCATTTTCTCAAATGAATCTACAAGACTCCTCCAATCGACAAGCATATCAGACAAGCTGTGAGTTGGGAAGTTTTGCATCACACCCTCCAGTACCATGCTGTTTGCTATTCTGATTTCCTAGAGGAAAAAGAAAAAGTTCACAAGTGCACACAACTACTGTCAAATCAGCTGCCCTGCTTATATCTTTCTCTAGCAGCTGCTGCTGGCTTTAGGTCTCACTAGAGTAAAAGGGCACTGTTCTCGTTTGTCACCTCTGTAGGCAAAGGGGGGTCTTTGAGGAAGCAACCCAAACATATTTAAGGCAATTTTTCAAGACACTATATTGAGCAAACATTGACATAGGATACACAGGCCATGTTTCCAGACTCTTCATGGCAGAAGGTAGGATCATTTCCTCCTCCCACTGGGACAGCACAGAGCTACCAGCTCCGCTCCCAACAATCACTGGAAACATTGCCTAGCGTGATAGAAACCCAGTACTCCTCCTTCATTCATCAAGCTCATTGTGCATCAGCAGGATGCAGAGACGATCCAGATTGCCCTCCCTACATTCTGGTACATTTAGGGGGAAGGTAAACAGACCCATTTGCCAAGATGACTTCAGTTGCCTCAAAATTGATCTTCCTGCTTCCAATTCCCATATTTTAATCTACTGAGAGTTATCTTCCTAAAATTCAAATGTAATTCGATCCTGGGCACACTCTGCCCCTCTATACCCGAAGCAAACACTACCTCCAATTCTTTCTGAGTTTTAGATAAAACCTGAACTCTATCAGTATGATCCCCTTAAACTTTCCAAACACCTTGCACTCAGCTCTGCACCATTATTCAACTTTCTTGCAAGTCTGGAGACCCTCCACAATTGGCCTCATTTGTAAGATATAAAGTATGCTATTTTTCCACTGAAAATATTCTCCCCTCCACCCCTTTTACCTTATTTCAAACTGGAGCCATTCCTACAGATCCCAGTTTAGAGTCATTTCCCCTAAATGCTCTCTCTGACTCACCCAGGGTGGACTAGGTCACTTTGCAAGAAGCCTTCCTTCCTCTCCGATTATTAAAGTACCCCACACACTAATGGAATTGCTTATGTATGGCTCTCTCTCCTTTGCTAAGCTGGAAACTCATTGGCTATATCCAGTTCAGTGCTTTAGCATCAAAATAGTATCTGGAAGAAAGTAAGCACTAAATAAATATTGTTGAATAAAAGAAAGGGATTAGTGAAGTCATTTTTTACTAAAACAGTTTTGCAAAAATTATATTTCCATATTGAAGGCCTTCTAGGATGAAGCATTAACTGAACTTTTCATCCTCTCATATAATATCCACAACACTCTATAACATCAAGTCAGACTGAAGCACTCATAATTTTCTATTTGTGCTCCATAGAGTTCTACCTTTCAGCCTTGTTCACACTGTTCACTCACCAAGAATGCCCACACAACAGAAGCCTACTTTCAAGACATTTCCACTGTAAAGACTTACTTGAGTCCTCTGATACAGAATTCATTTGTTTCCTCCTGTCCTTATAGCATGACATGTGTGCCTTCTATTTAGCATTTTAGAGACTTTTGTCTTCAATTGTTTATGTGTCTGTCTCTTCAACTGAAGAATAAATTCTCTAAAGACAATATTTTAGTCATCACAGAATCTGAAATAGTTTTCAATAAATATTTATAGTATTACATAATGTAAAGTTCACTTTATGCAAGATAATCGTGTGACTTTAGAACTAAAGGTACAATAGCAATAATAATATTAACTTTAAATAATGATAATATAATAACCATGAGGCACAAAATATGCCAAGCTCTGGTTAAATATCTTATATTCATTATGCGTGACATTCAAACTTTCATGGTGGGTATTGGTATCTGCATGTACAGATGAGGAAACAGAAAATTTACAGAAGCTGACTGTTTGAGTCACCTTTCTGTTGCTGAACCAAAATATCTACTATCCACAATTTAAAGAAAGAAAGGTTTGTTTGGCTCATGGTTTCAGAGGTTGTAGTCCCTGGTTTTCTGGTTCCAAGAAAGAAACCTTATGGTAGAAGGGATGATAGAGGAAAGCTGCTCAACTTATGGCATCTGGAATACAGAGTAAAGAGCTTAAGAAGAGGGGACCAGGGACTAGGTATATTCTTAAGGGTAACAGCCCCATGATCGAAACTTCCTCCAATCAGGACCCATCTCCTAATAACTCACTCAGCTGTGAACTCATCAGTGGGTTACCCCATTTATTGGGTTAGGGACTTCAGAATTCAGTCAGGTTAGCAGTCAAGATTAACTGCACATAGAGATCACATAGTGACCAAACACAAGACTCAAAATTTGACTGAAGCCTGTCTGGCCCGAGTGCCTGAGCTTGTTCCCCTGATACTCGTGTCTTCAGTCTTTAGCTCGCAATATGACTTTAAATGTTTGCATCATTTCAGTAGTTTAAGTCTCAAAAGTGAAACCAGGATTTTTTTTTTTCCACAACGTCCTTTTGTGGTTGAAATGAGCTAGATGTACAAAGCTTCAGAAAACCTTTTCTGAAGTCAGGGTCATGCCTACTCACTCTAGCTTGAAGGCCATAAGTTATCAAAGGTCTGTCATGGAAAGTTCACTCCCTAGTGCTTATGCACATGGGTGGCATCCATAAATTGGACAACTCTAGCACGTACCCACTCCTCAACCCTGTATCTGGTTTCTGCACTTCCAAAACCTGTGGTGAAACAAATTCCTCTGGACTCGCAGCAACTGAACTGTGAGTATAGGGTGTTTGCAAGAAAAACTCAAGGAAAAGAAAGAAAAGTCCATACTAGGCAATGTAACAGCACCTGAGGGATGAGTCTTGGTATTTTATGCCACCTTGCTAAGTTATTTCCTGTTGTCTATCACTAGGCTAATCACTTTACTTCATTATCCTATTTAATCCTTAAAACTCTAGATGATAAATGCTATTGTTGTATCTAACATAGAGGTGGAAATGCTAACACTTGAGTTGTTAAACAAGATCACTTAGATCATGCAGCTAAGAAGTAGACAAGCTGTAATCCAACACAAATCTGTCTATCTCCTTAGTTCAAACTCATAATAACTCTAATATACATCTTCTGATATCTAGATATCTATACTAACAAGCATTGGCTAAGCTCCTGTCTAAGGAGTGTGCTTGGAATTGCTCTCTTTCTTTGCACAAGTTCTTAGAACAAAACAAAGACAGCCCCCAAGCGCACCAACTCAAATAACTTCTCATCCCAGGGTCCTTCAGATCCCACAGCTATTTTCCCAAGCATCTGGGTGTTTGTCCCAAATCCTGACCTATTTCCAACTTGTGTAATTACATTGTTTTTCTAATTGCCCTTGGGTGTTCTGCTGGATGAAACCACCACACAGCCGGTCCTCAGCCACTAACCAATGTTGCTAGGCAGCCATTAAACAGCTGTTTCTATCCACCAGAAGAGGTAGACACATATCTAAAGGGAATGAAAATATTCTTTCTGACTTTCACAACTTAAAACAACAGAAAATTGCCTGGGAGTTCTTTTGGGGGACAAAGGTTCTCAATTTTGAAGATGTGCACTTTTAAAAGATTAACCCAGAGATCAAACTCTAGCCTTAATGTTCTTGTTAAAAAAAAAAAAAAAACCTACTGAATTATTACATTTTTAAAAGCAAATAATTCTTTTGGAGGTGAGATAATCATCCTTTCTCCCTTCCCAAGCCATTTTCACTATTTTTATATTCTATCTTTTTATCAAAGTTATTCTAGCAACAGAAGGAAAAATTTAACTGCTCAATGCAAGCAATAATCATGTAAATAAAGAACCACCATCACGTAAAGAATCTAAACAAAGGCCAATAGTCTCAAAAGTTAGACACAAAGACCACTCCATTAGAATGATTCCCATTCAATTCAGACCAAAACCTGACCATGAATAGATAACTGGCCCCAAAATAACAATTGGCCCAAAAATCCTAAAGGTCTTTGGATGTACTGAAGCAATAATAACAACTAATATTTATTGGGCACTACATGACAGATATTTTATATGCATTATCTCACTGAAATCTATGAGGTACTTACTACTATTGCCAACACCTTGCAGGTAAGCAAATAGAGCGTCAGAAAGTTCAAGCTTGTTTTCTGGTGCCCTGTGCCTAGCAGATGGTGGAACCAGGACTCAAAACCAAGTATCTCAGACTCTAAAACCTAGTCCCTTACTTGTTTTGTAAACTGTGTCCATACATTTTTGGTACTATGTTTTATTCTTGGAAAAGTCCCAGGGTCTTGCCCAGAATGGGGATGCCTCTCTGCCAGAGAAAGAACTTCTCAGAACTGAATTACATACTTAACAGTTAGAAGAAAAGTTTCTGAAGATGAAATAATGAATAATCATTTGGAAGAGATATCCGGTCTAAGAAGAAGGTACATCAGGATTCAAAAGATTTAACACTCTTCTCTTTTGAAAAGAGAATACAAGGAAACACGGAGGTCATTCGTTCCAACTGCCTCTATGAACAGATGGGAAGAAAGGACATGATGTTTTCAAAGTCTCAGTGTTAATTTAGTAACACAAAAATGATAGCGCTCCTGAAGTATTTCCCAGTTGTCAGTATTATTTTCGTTCGTGTTACTATTAGTAATGATCCAATTACTGTGACTTTACTGAAAGCCTGGGAGATACCTGACTTCAGCAGTTTCACTGTGTTCTGCACTAAGTAGGCATGAAGCTATGTTCTGGCACTTTTTATGTAATGACGGAATGCGTGATTACAGCACAGTCAAAGCAGAGTTTATGACAACACGGTCCTCATCATCCCAGTCTCACATACATGCAGACACCCTCTATCCAGTCCACTGTTGAATTTTCTTTCAATCAGGCATCATTATCTAAAAGTATTTATTTATTTATTCAGATGTTTTCTGTCAGTCCCCTGCACGTGCTATGTAATAGAAGATCTTGGAGAGCATGAGTCATATCTGTCACGGGTGTCACTATATCCCCTGAGCTTTCACAATGCTTAGTGAGTGAGTGAAAGAAGGTATCAGTGACATGAACCCATCTAAGCACATGAGTAGTGTTACATTTTGAACAGATGTGCCTGGAGTAAGATGGATTCTATAGCAACAACAACAAAGGTAGGAGGAACATGTATATATTTTTATATCTTACCATGATCTAACGCCTAGTATCATACATTTTAATAAATAAAGCTTAAAAGTTGTGAACAGCCTTCTCAGCACCCTGAAAGCAGACAGGAGAAGAGTGCTGACCTTTTGTTCTACTATGATGAAAATAAATGTGGACATTGCTTTATACTCACCCCTTCTTGGTTCATAAGTTTATGGCAGCTTGATTTGACCACATGACTTTTTAGTAAAACCAGGAGAAGACCGTGTTTGAGATCTTAGACAGTGTCTTAGTCCTGAATTAGGAGGTATCTTGGGTCTAAGAATCTATTATTCAAGACAATCAATAGCAAAATAAACAGCAAAGTTTGTAAACAATTGATTGGTCTTTCCAAAAACACGTTAACTCTTGAAAAGACCACTTATGACAGTCCTTACATACGATGGTTGCAATTGTGCCTAATAGAAAACATCTCCTACATAAAATCCTGAGAAGAAAACTTTAGTTATATCATGTTAAAACACAATGGCAGAAATGTAAATATTGTAAACTGGGCATGATAGGGATATGGTGGAAAGTAAGATAATTACTATAAAATCTGCTTCCAAGAAATCAGAGCACAGCTTGGAAACCAGAGTGCAGAAGGGCAAGGTGAGCCCTTAGGAGTGTACAGGTGTGAATATAAGTAGAACGCATTGCTTCTGCCATTTGGGGGGTGCTTGTTAAAGTGTCCCATACTAAATTCCCTGATAATTGTCTTGAGCACTCAGAGTCAAAATATCTGGCATTGAAGTAACTACTTTGGAATCTTGGGGCTCAGGAAAGTATACCTGGATGCGCTGATGAGCTCACAACCATGGCACTTCAATGTTGTATATTTAGTCCCACATTCTTTACCTCAAACTTAGACAGAATTCTATCTCTTTTCCTGTTTAATGTGATTAGAGAACTATTGAAATTTCATATCAGGAAAGTGCTTAAGGTTAGTCCTCCAAGTTTTTTTTTCTCTATACAATATTTTATATTTTTAACAATAAGCTTGGCATGGTAATGCAAGCCTGCAATCCTGGCACACAGGAGTGCTGAGGCAGGAGGATTGCAATATGAGGCCAGCCTGGACTACATAGTGAGAACCTGTCTCAAAAAGAAAAGTAGTCACTTGTTATATTAATTGAGTAGATGTGAAAGTTTCAGAATGTGGAGGGGACAGCAGGGCTCTGTCTCTTCACTGTGGATACTTCCAAACACCAGCTCCTGGTATCTTTAGAACTGGGCATATTGGCACACACCTATAATCCCAGTACTCGGGAGGATGAGGCAGGATGATCCCCATTAGTTCGAGGTCAGCTTTGGCTATATAGTGAGCTCAAGGCAAGACTAAACTACACAGTGATAACCTGTCTCCAAAAAAAAAAAAAATTTGAACCAGCATTTGGTAAATAAAAATTTCCATAATAAAAACAAAATTAGAACTTTCAAGATTCTCCTGAATTCTGTTTTCCCTCTGGTACTCGATGGCCATTCCAGGTGGCAAAATCAGCAGGACCCGAGGAGAGGCTGCCGGTTAGACAGGGCATGTCCCCTGCAGTCCCCACCACCCTCTGCTGTCTCTAGCAGTATGATCTATGTTTAACGGCATTTAGCATTGTACTCACATTGCTGTGGTCCTGTTTATGGTACACGGTAGTTTCTTTGAATCACTATCTCTATAAAAAGTGGAAAATCAAAAGATAAAGACAGCTATATGTTTCATGAGCAGTGGAAAACTCAGTTGGAAGAGGCAAGGCCAGGAGTGGGCAAGACAACTTTGGAATACAAGTTGAAAGATTCAAACCCCTCCTTGGTGGACTTGTTATCATGGGCATCTTGAGCAGGAACACCCAGCTGCACTGAGTCAGGGTGGTTCTGGGCATAGAAGATCCACCTGAATATTACTGCAAACACAACATAAAGGAGAACCGGAGCAGAAGATAGGGGCTGGCTCTTTCCCAGGAGAAGCTCTGCTGTGGCTGGTTCTTCTGAAAGGAACTTGGCTGTTCTCATCGCAGAAGGAGCTTGGGGCCTTGCTGTTGTCGAGGATGGCTGCTGCTGCTTCAGGGAAGCTCTGGTCTTCATCTCTGCTGTGAGCATCGTATCCTAGGTCCATTACAGATTTCTTCATTCTTTTAGTGCAGACATGGACATACATGATAGCCCAATCTCCATGGGTTCCCAGCCATTGATTGGATCTTTTAGGTCTCCCCTGCACAGATAGACATTCTGCACTCTTACTGCATTTGGCTTGCATGTGTGAATGTTGTAACTTGTAAATGCCCTGTATTAAATCTGCTCTCTTGCAAACCATTGACTCTAGACATCTCCCCAACAATAAATCTTATTATAAAACTATAGTAATAGAGACAGCATGATATTGGCACATATGAAGTAAATAACCTATAAAATAGAATAGAATACAGAAACAAAGTCGTACACATATATGAAACTCAACTATTTGAGTTTCAAAAATAGTGATAGGGCATTGGATATCAATATTTTAAAATAAATTAACTTACAAGCATATTTGATAACAGTTCCTAGAAGATGCCATTTTATACACACTAATAACAAAAAAATGTGAACTTTACCAAGTTCAAATACGAAATACCAAGCGTTAGGATGTTGACAAATGAGGACTCTCATACACAACTAGAGAAAATAGAAATCATTTCAACACTCATTTTGGTAAGAAATTCAGTATAACTGATAAAGCTGAAGTTGTGTAGACCTTTCAAAAAATTATTGTAGTGAAGATATGTATACATTCAGTAAGTTCAGTAAGTCCATTTACAGCTGTTCTGAAACTCTTAGGCTTGTGGTAAGGAAACATGTCCAAGAATGAACTAGAATTATATATATCAACATAGATACATCCAAAAATATAATTTTGGGCTTTTTAAAAAGTAGACTGTAGGGCTGGGGATTTAGTTCAGTGGTTAGAGTATTTGCCTGTCAAGTGTAAGGCCCTGAGTTCAATCTCCAGCACCAAAATAAAAAATAAAAAAATAAAAAGTAGACTGCTGTGTCATCTATACAACCGTGGAAAGCATTCAAACAGTGCTATATTTGTTAGTGAGTCCAGGTTTATACAACAAAAACATTTTTTAAGTTATGAAAATAATAAAGCTTCATCTTCACCAAGGCATGAATGTCACATGTGCTCAGAGATGGGGCTTTTGAAAGGTGATTGGATCGTGGGGTGCTATAGTCATCAGGTAGTTAATCCATTGATGAGTTCATGGCGGGATGTGCAGTTAGGAGATGGGGCCTAGTTAGACAAGGGGTCACTGGGAGGGGCATGAGCTGGATCCTCTCTCTCTCTCTCTCTCTCTCTCTCTCTCTCTCTCTCTCTCTCTCTTTCTGCAATAAAGTGAGCAGCTTTCCTCCACCAGGCCCTTCTATCATGCCATTTCTGTCTTGGAGTCAGCCAACCAGGAACTGAACCTCTGAGCAAAAACACACCTCTCTTCTTCATCATGTGTTTTGTTCCAGCAATAGGTAGTTGACTAATACAATATCCAATAGCCTCTGTGTGTGTGTGTGTGTGTGTGTGTGTGTGTGTGTGTGTGTGTGTGTTTGCTTTGGTACTGGGGCTTGAACCTAGGGCCTTCACGCTGAATTACATTCCAGCCTTTTTAAATTTTTAAGAAAGGTCTTGCTAAGTTGCTAGGTTGCCCAGGCTAAGCTCAAACTTGAAATCCTCCTGCCTCAGCCTCCCAGATTGTTAGGACTACAGGTGAGTGCAATCAAGCTCAGCTATATTTGCAGATATTACTTGTTTCCTTTCTCTTTTTTTTGGTACTGGGGTTCGTACTTAGGGCCTTGCACTTGCTAGGGAAGCACTCTACCATTTGACCTAAATCCCCAGCCTATATTTACACTTTGATTGACCCAAATATTTACTTTGAATTTGTTTAAAGCCCATTCATCCATTTTCCCATAATAAAACAATGGACAAACAGAAAGAAGATTAATTTTATTTACAATGACCTAGAAGCTCTTCACAGAAAAAAAATTAGAGCTGGAAATCTTCCATGTCTTAGTTAACTTATTTGCTATAATATCCCAGTAAAATGACACAAACTCTCTGTTCTTAGCCTTCTTATATATAAAATGGCATATTATAGCACTACTGTACCTATCTCACAGCGCATTTAGAAGATTAAGTAGAACATGTTGGCAAAAGGATCTAGCACAGTCCCTGACCCACAGTCAGTACTCAGTAAACACTAGCTTAATTATCAGTAATGGAAAAAAGTATATATTTATTCCTCTTATTGTTCAAAAGTTTATCTCCTGAATAAACTTTATGTCTTCCTTCTTGAATGAATCTAATACACAATAATAATATCAGTTCAATTAATTCTCAGCATGCCGCTAGGATTTGGCGTTAGTTTAGAGAATCTGGTGCATAGCTCTGTTATTCTTTCCCTTAAAATGGAATTTTGTTAGAAATAAGGAATCGGTGTGGAAAGGAAAGTTTTCAAATAAAAAAGGGGCATGCTCGGATGTGGCAATTACCAGATGACTCTACCCTCTCGCCTCATCAAGGACACATTAGCTGAGAGTGAAATGAGCATTAAGTGCTGACGGATGCATCAGGCACAAACTCTGCACTCTTTAAACACTGACGTTGCCTCAGGGACAGAACATTCAAGGTTATTTTTCCAAAAAGGGGACAGAGACTCAAAATATACCATTTCTGGTCATGAATTTTTCTTGCTAAACTCTAGGATGTGTTAAGTATGCTTCATTCACTACCTTTCTGCATTGTCTCAAAATTTGGGTACTAGAGATGTCATTATTGCCTAGTCCTCTTCTGTGCTGTACAAGTTAGTAAACTGATGCATTAGCAGTCCCATAATGTAATGCCACATGCCAAGTCGCACAGTCAGTGTGTGGCAGACAGCCCCATTACCATTGTCGAGCACCCCCTTGGGCCAGGCATGTGCTAGGCACTGAGGCTCTGACACTGAACGTCCCTGCAAAGAGGGTAAGATATAGGGAAAGAAGACACCCAGGAATATATGCTCTAAAACAGCTCCTTTTGGTTATAAAATGGTGACGTGACAATTATTGGGACTATGAATAAAATGCTAAAGGAAGAAGAGTGAAAGCAAAATCATAAATCTGACAGATGAGTTCCTCAAAGGGTGGCTTTACACTCCCAAACATCCAGGCCCAGCTCAGACACCATCCTTGACAACACCTAAAGCTTGTCCCCAGCTCGAGACTTCACGGAGTGTACATTTTCATAAGGGTGAGATAGAAGGTATAAATGAATTAATAAACAAGATAGCTACATATTAACTGCTGACAAAGAAACACAATGGGAAGTTAACCTACATAGCAGGTGCCAGAAGAGCCTTCGTGATGGTGTGGCATCTCAGCTGTGACTGCACGATGAAAAGCTGAGGCAGAGCTGCCAGTAACTGAGGCACAAGGAGCCCAGCACACTGAGCTGCAGCAGGGGAGAAGTGGGGGGCCACGGCCAGGTAAGAGAGGACTTGGGGGAGGGCCAGGTCACTAGAGAAGTGGCAGGGTCATGGCACAGACTGAGAGATCAGCAAGCCAGTGCACACCTCACTTTCCAACTGGAAATAACCTACTATTATTCCCGAAAGCCCAGAGACTGCTCACCGATAACCCAGGTACAGAGGCCAGACTAAGGCCTGCTCCGTTATCTCATTGATTTCATCGGGAATGTTGTAGCTTCCTTTCAGCTTCTGTTCACAACTGAAACCTCCTTGTTCTGTTTCACCCCTTCATATGTTACGTGTACATTTTTCTAGCCAAGTGAGACTGTAATTTTGTTTTAAGAGAGAGCCCACAGGATCTATCATGGTGTTTTACACATAGGAAATACTCAACAAAGGCTAGGTAGGCTAATTAGTAAAACATAGTCTTTGACCTAGCTTCTGGAAAGTGTAAATATTCAAAACTGTAGGCGAGTAAGAATTAAAGAGGAAAATGACTCCCCTGGCTGAGAGTCAGGATGGACAAGGCACAGTGGGAAAGGGATCTACAAAGCGCCTTTCCTGTCTTCTTCTCTAAAGCACTTCTCCAGTCACCTGCACTTACCCTTAATTTTTAGTGGAGAGATGTGGACTTCAAAATGCAGCTTCTGGTTATCAGTCTAATGTAAATGCATGATGGTTTTTCTTACATAAAGTGATTCAAAGAAAAAGAAAAAGATGTTTTTAATTTACACTTCTCTGCAATGGCAAGAAGAGAAAATGATTGTTTCCATATTTTTGGAAAATGCCAGGTTGATGTCTCCAGGACTCTTCAAGGATCTCTATCAATTACATGTTCTAAGAGAGCAGCAATGGGACATTTGTTAATTGGCAGCTTTATGGCAAGCTTTTAAAAATATCTAATTTAGTGTCTCTGTCAGGAGCACAGCTCATTTCTCAAGCAAGGATAAATAAAAAGACTTTTGGCTTTGGAATATCCAGCTACTGCACTGCAGAAAAGAAAATATCTTATTTTCTTTTGTTTCATATCAAAGCATCTAGTAACTATATCACAATGTTTGGATGATACTTCATGCTATTTTTTATGTTCGAATTAAAACACACACACACACACACACACACACACACACAC
Source organism: Hystrix cristata (assembly GCA_004026905.1). NCBI lineage: Eukaryota > Metazoa > Chordata > Mammalia > Rodentia > Hystricidae > Hystrix > Hystrix cristata. Next base: position 16,776 of record PVJO010017952.1, on the reverse strand, counting down.
ACACACACACACACCATTTCACCTGTATCCATATTTCTAGCACTCAAAGTCTCATATTCTCAGTTTGGCAGAGATAGGGTAGCTTCCTGAAAAAATGATGTGTGGTTGAACTCCTAAAGAGTGAGGAGTTCTAGAGGTGAAAGAAAAGGAACTATTAGCAGTAATTTAATACAACTTAATTTAACACTGTAACTAAATCCTTACAAGTTTTTATTTTTCATGGTGTATTTAGCATCAAAGTCCACAGGATCTCAGTGGGAAGGAATAGGGAAAGGTAGAAGGTGGGCACTTCCTGCCTAAGAAAAAACCTACGACTACAAAAGAAGAGTAACTCCTACAGTAGTGATAGTGGCCCCTGCACAGTATGCCCCTGTGTCGGATGTAGCTATAAGTATTTTACATACATTGTTTTCATCTCTGCTCACAAAACCACCACAGGTTTATTACTCCATTTTGAAGATAATGTATCACAGGTTCACCAATACTAAATCTCTTATCTAAGGTTTCATAGCTAAGAATGACCAGGACCAGGAATTGCACATATTTCTCTGGAGAACAGTGCAATGCTTAAGAATATGCGCTATGGAGTCAGAGAAAGAGACATGTCACCAAAACTTTTTGCATATTTCTTTTCTAAATTATGAAGGTGTTGAACTCTATCATTTCCATAAGCCATTCAGGCTCAGGGCTCTAAAGTCTTCATAGTCCTACCCAGATTGGGACCACACCACCATGTTTTTCTTCCCTTCCTACAACAGTTTCCAGTTCCTCTTCTTAATTCTTTAGACAGACTAAACCCCAAAGTGAATCCAAGAAGAAAATTTATTATTACATCCTATTGCTGATGAAGAAGTCTGAGGAAAGAAAAACGTGCTTACCCAATGGCCCTGGCACTAACAGCAATGCTTTCTAAGCCACCAAAAGGACTCTTGAAATAAAGAATTAATGGGTACCAGAACCAGCATCAGGCTGGCCGGTGCCAATGGGGTTCTACATAATTTAGTGTTATGCTGTCAACTATGAAATATCTTTGGACAACTGCATACGTTTCTTTTCAACATCTTGACTCTAAAGAAAGGATAGGAGCAAGAGAAGGGGGAACCATGACAAAGGCACAAAACAGATCTGGGGTTTGAATAACATTGGCTCAAAAATGTATAAGTGGGAAAATAGCATTATTTCTAAGTGAGCATATTATCTCCCAATGTATGTATGTGTAAAGGACTAAATGCAGTGGTACCTCAGTTCACAAACTCTTTTGTTTGCAAACAATTTGGTTCGCAAACAGAAGCATTCGGCAAATGTTGTTTTTGATTGCAAACTGCATCAGGTGACAAACACAACCACAGCCATCTTTCCACAACCATAGAACACAAAAGTGGCCATCTTTTCCAAAACCATAGAACAAATTAAGTTCATGAACTGAGGTACCACTGTAAACATTACTTCTATAGATAACTCCTTCATCTGAAGATTTGAAAGTGTGTGTTTTCAATTAGAACAAAAAGAATTATAAAGTTGTTATTCTTTTTAAAGAAGATGCAGGAATATCTAATTCAAGATTGCCTATTTGTGGGGCATAAAGGGTAAAATGCAGGGCTAACCTTAATCTTATTACTGAGGTTATTAACCAGCTCTTGAGTGCTTTTGTTGGCCAGGCATCAAGCTGGTCTCTGAAAATAAATGGTTCCACATACTTTGGAACAGTGACTTCAACAGATATTTAAGTAATAGCATTTTCTGACTTAACTCTGCTTTCATATATGCATAAAAGGCCAGTTATTTTCATGTTTCAATAAACATGCAGTATCTTTTGGCACCAACTTAATGGTATAATATGAGTCTTTTATCTGCACCAAGTCTTACTTAACCTTATGCAGCATTGCATGAGCCACTTAATTCTAAATTTCAACAGACATGACTTTATCCACAGGAAGTCTCAGTCACAGCAAAAATCAGCTCACACTTGATTATTGATCATCACTTGACAGCTCCTTTCGGCTAGATGCTGGGTGAGATCCACTGCCAGGAAGTACTCAGACAGAAGAATGGTCCCCGGCACCAAGCTTTCAAGGGAAACCTTTACAGCTAAAACTGTTTCCTCCACAGCCTGTCACACTGCCTGAGATCCACAACACTGACATGATTCCATGAAATTAAAAATAAATAAGCCACCAAAGTCAAAACATTATGCTTACAAATGCCATTAAAAGTACTAGAAAATACTAACTTATTCTAAATAAAATGTGATCAACAAGAACAAAGACTTATGCCAGATGACAGTAAATTAGAAAAAAAATAATACTAGAAACACTTTAAAAAAAATTTCTCATGGAAAATGGTGCTCTGCTCTGAAGGTGAGAAACATTTCAAGACAGGGAAGAAAATAGGTAAAGCAAGACTAGAAGAAGGCGAGCACAGCCTGAACTGGCACTATGCTTATTTCATGGCCTGGTCAAGGAGTGCCTCAGCTAGATGCACAGACAGCACATCATTTTCCCCCGCTACAAACTGCTACCTCCAGATCCAATGCAGGCACTTGTCTAGATCAGTATCCCGCTGTGAATGAACCCTGGCAGTTGCTGCTCTTTCCTGCACCATGGTGCTGATGAAATCTGTAGCAGAGAGGACAAGTGAACCAACTATGATCTGTTGGCCATCTGTTCTTTGGTAACAAGTAATGGAATCACAGAGAAAAGCAGGGAGATGTTATATCCAAAGAAAGAAAATGATTAAATAGGACTGGAGTAGCATATAGGGAAAATTGTTTCCTAAACATTATTATGGAAGCTGATTTTGGCCTAAAGTCATTGCTTTTCTGATCTGTTCCCTTTTCTGGCTCCTTTCCCAACTCCTTAGATCTCCTGCTCAGCACTCACTGGATTGAGTGTGGAAAGAAAGAAAAGGGCAATTGCTCTTTAGTAAGTAGCTATTTCATCTTCAAACCAGAAGTGCAGATTCTACACCTGTAATATACAGTGACATTTAATATAATGACTTCTTGGAATTACAGATTCAATCTTCAGGAGAAACAAGAGAACAGAATAAATAAATCTACAAATATGTGACATGCTAAGGGAAGTACAGTATCTGAGCTATGGATCATTTTCTCAAAGAGCAAACATCTGGTTGGAGAATCAAGAACAAGCGACAAATGCATAGCATACACGCCTCTTCTCACCTAACCTGCCCCATGACAGACACCATTAATTGATCATGGTGTCCCCTCCTGCAGAGCTCACATGTAACCTCAGAATTCCTTTGAACCAGCACTTCAGTGGCCACTGTCAGTCTTTCAGAGTTAGTACATGATGTGAAATGTATTTGCCACCTCCAGTCACAATGAGAGAGAAACAACAACAGTATGTTGTTAGATGTTATGAAAAGCCTGCTTTTATGGTACAGAAAAAAGGGCAGTAGGGACTCATAGGGAACTTTGTGGAGAAAGAGGGACTTAAACTGGCTGTGGGCATTCAGATAGAATTTAAAAAGTAAACCAGACTAAACACACCCACCTTCCCACATGGTGCAGTATTCAGGAGCCAACAGGAAGAACCATGTTTTCTTTTAAGGCCTCCCAGGGAGCAAAGCTCTTCTGCACCAGCAGATACCTCTCTCCCCAGGGGAGCACCTCAGCCTTCCTCATGCACGCTTCTTCCTGCTTACAGCAGGCTGTCACCTCTGGAAAAGCAACATAGCAGACCACTGTGACCCCCAAATCTCAGTCCTTTATGAATCACATTGGTCCTTTTTACCGTATCCTTGTGCCACATTATTCTTTTTTTACTTATTTCATTTAAATTGACTCATTTTTCATTTATATAAATTCATTTTAAAACAGAAATGCTACATCACCCCACTAGAAAAAAGCAGTCTTGTTTGCCTACATTAATTTATTTTTTTTATTTTAAACCAAGAACATGTATTGGTACATTCTACATACAATGATCACATTCATTACATTAATTCTGTACCTATACATGATGTATCTTGGTTGCCTACATTAATTTAAATAAGAACTAACTCCCTTTAAAAGTATTCATTTATGTGCCCCAATATAATGTGATGTGCCGGTAATAGTAAGTCTCTATAAATAGCTTTATTGATTAAGAGTGTGTGTTTTGGAGCAAAATAGATCCGACTTCTAACACCAACTGTATGGTTTGGGCCCAGGAGGCTTCAGCTAAAATACTAGAATCTAAACTGCCTCAACTGTAAGATGGACAACAGAACCCAATGCATGATTTATTCTGAGAATTAACTGAGAATACTCTTATAAGGTGCTTAGCAGAGTGTCCAGTATCCATTAGTTTTAGAAGATTTTAAATCACTTTATTTTATTCTAGTTAGGACAGCTATTCCAACTTAACCCTTTTTTATATCCAAAGGTATCAATGGTAGAATGAAAACAATATGGGCTTAGAAATCAGTCTGATACTTGAAGAAATCCAGGTTTCATCATATGTAACCTGGACAAGTTATTTCTTTAAACTCTCAGTTACTTCATTTATAAAATGAGGGAAATTACGTTCAAGGGGTGATCAAAATATACAGTGAGTATTTAAGTTTAAAATTCTTATGATAATAAAAAAAAATTCCCATTAATGTCCCTCAAAATACTCCCCTTACTTCAAACACATTTATCCCATCCATTATGCTTTATATCTAGATGTCTCCCAAAGCCTCATGCACTCATAGGCGGGGCTTTAGGGAGGTGACTGGATCGTGCGGGTGTGATACTTATCAGTAGATTAATCCACCGATGAGTTTATAGCTAAATATGATTTGGGAATGAAGCCTGGCTGGAGGAGGTGGGGCACTGGGGGTGTGTCCTGAGTTTATCTCTTCTCTGTTCCTCCCTGATCTCTCTCTCTCTCTCTCTGCTTCCAGTCGTAATGCCATAAGCTCCTTCTCCTCTGCCAGCCCCTCTGCCACACTGCCCAGCCTTGAAGCCGATCAACTACGGTCTGAAACCTCCACAAACTGTGGGCCAAAAAAAACCTTTCCTCCATACAGTTTGTGAGGTGTCCAGTACGACGTCTCAGCAATGAAAAAGTAAGACACCAACCTTCTTGCCACTTGCTGAAGCAGTTACTAGGTGTGATTAAAAAAAAAAAATAGTAAATGTCTCTGCTGAGTGCCATCCAACAGAAAGGCAGGCTCATAAATACATTATGATGGTCCTTATCCTCTTTATTCACTGGAACTGACACCGTGACTTCTGGCTCTTCGTATAAATCAAAATGATCGTGAGGGGTAAATATTTTGAATCAACTCAGGACGTCAAAGCAGTCAGGACTACAAACAAAAGACATGAGAAAAGGCTTCCAGAACTACTCTAGAAGGTGGCAAAAAGTGTAGAATAAGTGTGTTTGATATAAAGGGAAGTGTTTGAGGTGGGTTAATGGCAATGTATCTTTCACTGTAACCAATTTTTTAAATTTAGACACACACCATATTTTTTAATCATGCACTTCATAAGTATTCCTAAGTGGAATGAAACCTTCAGAAAATTTCAAACCTTAACACCTAAGAACCAGCTTCCTTCCTATGTGGCCTCTTGGTGCTGTCCAAATGAGGAATTTCTTTTCTTTAAATACAGATTTGATGTTACTCTGAAGATCCTGTATCTAGTAGATCTCAGGAATACAGCTCCTCTCTGTTCTCCAGGGTGCAGGCCATTGGAGTTCCTGATTTTTTAGTCTATCTCTTTAGGCCAGCAAGAGAATAGATCCTACAGCCTGACAGTGTCCTTTCTCCAGCCAAAGCTCTCCCTGTAGCCTTTAACCCAACGGGCCTCAAGGTGGCTCTGGGAAAACCTCCTTGACAGACAGATGTAGCAGCCCTGTCTCCACTTATTCCTTTGCCTTCGAATTTAGTACTCCCTCTCCAGCAGTAAGTCCAGAACGGCTTTGCTGAAGTGGACTCAGGCTACTCGAAATGGTCTTGAGACCCATAACTCATTTCACTGCAGCTGCCACGGAGCCTCCAGACAGTGGTTCTTACAGCCATAGTGCAGATTTAAACTGTGACCTCAAGGAAATGCACATGTTCCACATCCCATTAAAAGTGGCTTGAGCCAGACACTGTCTCCCATGGAGTCCATCAACTCTGTTTTGGTTGCTGGGTCAGGGCTGTTGTTTGCATGGAGAGAAGAAGAAAAGTTAGTCTCTCCTAGAGCCCTGGGTTTCACTCAAAATATTTTTCTCTGTTCAGCAAACACTTATCTATTTACTTCTACAGTTATAAGAATTTTAGCTCTACAGTACATGAAAATCTAAAGCAAGACTCACCCCAAGAGAATTTCAGTCTATCATATTAACTACTTACTAAATGGTCTAGAAGTGCAGGTAGGTTTCAAGTTGAGTGGTCATATGGGCAAATGATTGCTAATGGCTATCTGCGACACTGGGTTGAAAATGCTAAAACAGGAAAGAGAGTGGTCAACTAGCAATATCCCCCTGGGATGCAGGACTGGGAACATGCGTCAGTGATGCCATATATTGGCATTAATCACCTTAGATCACGAATATGTTATTGCTTTTGTGCACTGTTGCCTTGACCTCCAAGTCACCGTTCTTGCCTATGGGCTCCATACTCCAGTCCTTTCCCCATTCTACCACTATAGTCACTAATGGTATATACATGTTATCATAACATTCTCTTCTGGCTTATATTGCCCTTAACATGTACATTGAACACGTGCAATGTACAATGTCCTATACAATTGAGAACTAGCCCATCTCTCCAGCCACTTCTCTAGTCACTCCCCACCACAACGCTATGCCCTGGTCACCTCAAATTTCTTGCTTTCCCTGAAATTCCCCTCATTTTGTCCATGCTGTCTTTTCCTCTGAAATGGTTTTCCTTACCTTGTTCCCCTTGTAAAAATTTATATAACTTTCAAAGCTAATTCAAATAACACTTCCTAGTCTTTCTGTCCTGGAGACCCCAAAACCTTTTATTCATATGAATGTTATGGTACTTTTATATCACCATCTGATTAATGATTACTTTTTCATTTGCAAATAATCAAAACAAATTCAAATTGATTTAAGAAAAATGAAAATAGCAAAGTAGTTTTAAAAGAAAGAAAGATACTATTTACTCCCGCATGTTAGTGAAAAGTTTGGAGATGGACTCTTCAAGCTTGACTGGAACATGGTGCTCAAGTAATGTCTTCACAGCTGGCTCCTTCATCTTCAGGCACTTTTATCCTCTGTGTTGACCTAATTTCAAGCACTTGGCTTTCACTTGGGGTTGTTTCAGTTGTAGATCTCTAGACAGGGAATTTTCTTTCCTCATTTTTCCAAGAGAAGTTTCAAAATTAAATCTAATTGGTCTGTTTGGATCATCTGCACACCTCAGAACCAGCCATTCTGGTCAAGAAGATGGAATTTTCTGATTGTTCAAGTGTGGGTCAGATTCAACACCTGAAGCAAGAGAGATAAATCAATTCAATCCAAACAATATGTGCTGACACTGAGATAGATTGGAGTCACGCAAGGAAGATCAGGAGTATTCTTTCTAGAAAAATGAAGAATCTATTTCAGGCAGGGAAAATATAACAAATGTACATACACAAAAAATGATGAATTTAAGCTTATATGTCTATCCAGCTCACTCATCCACAGTGCTCAATGGCAGAGCCCTCAAGGACAATGTAGAACAAGCACTTCTCCTTCACTCTTTGCAAGTGCCTGGGAGGTCCATCCAGTCCCTTGGGAACATGGTTATTAATTGTCTGTGTTTACTGAATATTTCGCCATTCTGTGCGGCAATTTCTGAGTCTTGGCACAGCCTGCAGAGACAAGCATTTCTCGAGTCCCTGCTTGACAAGTAGAGAGAGGAATTTATGTGAAGTGCTCTGTGATATGTACTATGTTTACCTCTTAATGAAATTTATTCCAGTTTTTAGATTTATTTATAGCACACCGATTCAGAACCAATGCAGTCATTAAAGAATGGCATACATGTGACCAAATGAAAATATTTAAAATCTCATAGAGTTGTGACAAAAGATGAAGATGATGAAATAAATTTTAAAAGATTTGTTAAGGATAAAAGGCAAAAAAGAGGATGAGGAATCTCTAGTGAATATACAAAGTGTGATCGAATATATGGTAAATGTTTAATTCAAAAAAAAAAATTATTATAAAAACTCAAATACTTCCCCTAGCTTCAAACACACTTATCACACTGTTCTTGCCACTTTCTGAAGCAGTTCCAACAGTCCTCTTTGGTGTTTTTATGAGGTGTATCAAAGATACAATGAATACTGTTTGTTCCTGGGTGCCATCCCACAGAAAGGAAGGCTTGTAAAAAACATTAAGCTTGTCATGATCAACTCTATTCACCAAATATGGTACCGTGCAACTTCTGGTTCTTCCCCACCTTCAAAATGACCATGAAAGGTAAATTTCTGAATCAACTCAGGGCATCAAGGCAGTCATAGCAGAGAAACTAAAGATAAGAGAAAGGATTTCCAGATCTGCTGCAGTAAATGGCAAGAATGATGGGGCAAGTGTATTTGAAGTGAGGAGTAGTTTTTTTTTTTAATTTTTTATCCAAACTTACATAGTCTTCCAGATCATAATACATGCTGTCATTTGCATCGTGTCAATAACAATGTCAATAAACACAGATGCGGTATTAAGTTGCAAGTGCACACAGTTAACTGTGTAGCACATACTGTATGTGTTACTATATTATTCCAGCCACTGAGGAGTCGTATTTTGAGGGGGATCAATGGCAATGTGTCTTCTACTGTAACAATTTTTTTTAATATAAGTATTCACTGTGTTTTTCAACAGGTATATACGTATTATACCTGGACTTTTATTTAAAACTACATTTGATTTTAAGTCTCCATATGTAAAGAAAAACCACAGTCACTCATAGTCAATCCCTGAAAAGTCTAAAAAATGTGTATGAATGTTAACCTTTGAGTTAATACCTCCCATGGAGTTTTATTTTGCAGCTCCCAAAATGCCCCATTCTGTGCTGGATGTGGTAAGAATATTGGTTTTATAGTTTTAAAGATCTGCATTCAGATTTCAGCCTGAAATATTTTAGCTCTGTGGTCAAGAATAAGCAAAAGTAACAAACTACATCATAACATTGATTCCAAAATGGAAATACGACAATACAGGCACATTTATCTAATGACAAAGAGCACGTTATTTCTATTTTATTTTAAAAAATACATTTATCACTTAACATTGTGCCAGGAAGTGTTCTGGGTGATTATAACAACATAAGTTGCCTGGGACTGTGCCATCCGGAAGCGGCACAGCCAACTGTTGGACAAAGGCACAGTCGTGCTTCTGGCCATGTAGGACCTGCTTCTAACCACATCTAGCAGCTTATCCATCACAGGGGCTTGGGAGTGAGGTAAGCCTGGGTTCAAACTCCATCTCTGTTACTTACCGACTAGTGACGTCAGCAAGTTATTCCATGTCTCTGATTCTAGGACTGCCTCTGTTTCATGAAGACAACAATATTACATAAGTAACTAGCATTGCAACTTGCACTCAAATGTTAGCTTTCTCCCTACAGATGCAAGTATGCTAACTGCAGATAGGCTTAGAATCTGCCACACTCAATGAATGGATTTTGCTTTAGGAGAATGTTCAAAAAGAAAGTGCAGGTCTAAGAGTGACCAAGTGAATTCAGGTAAAGGCTAAAAACAAAAAAGTATTTGAGACATGATCCTCAAAATCAAGTTTTGGCTTTGAATCATACAATTCAGTTTGGGAGTGGCAACCTAGCTTGTGAATTGCTGACGATGGTCCGAAACTCTTACTAGGATTTGGGGAGACTAGAACTAAGCTATTGATCTGCACATTCAAGAAATATAAGAATTGATTCAGTGTTCATCTGTGACAGAGTAAGTATTGCCAAAATGATCCTTACATAGTGCATATCTCGTGTGTTAAATCCTTCAACAAAAGACAGAGGCCACAGCCAAAGAGAGAGTCTGGCTCTTTAATTATCCAGCTGGTGCCTTCTAACAACCTGATGATCAAATTGAACCATCTCCACAACAAATTTAATTGGTTGTACTGAAATGGATCATCAAAGTGTCTTTAAAAAATGATATCCAGGCAATCTAGAGCATATTTGTACGTTCCAACAAAACCTCAACTAACACGATAAATTTAGGTAAAAGAAAAGAAACATAGCTATTTATTTTTGTGTTTCCAAATAGTTGACAAGTATGTGAATTATACACATGATGTCATATTTAATCAGTCCATCCTCACTGACTCTAATATGAGAAGTGATTATTATTAATCTCCATAGTAACCATTTATTGAAAAACTGTTAGGTAATGAGCTAAGCACATAAAGTGCATTATATAATATACTCCTCGCAACTACATCTCAATGCAACATGTATAACTATCACTCATATTATAACTAAAAAGTAGCTCACAGATAGTAATCAGTACACACAGCTGGTTCATTGGTTTCAATACTTTTACTTGTGAGCAGAGAAACCTAAGTTCAAATCAAGGATGTTATTATACCCTGTAACAGGAAGTCAGAAGCAGAGTGAGCCCTGAAGATGATTGATTTTGGTGACTCATCACTTAATGGTGCTGTTAAGGTCAGTTCTTCCTCCCTCTCACCACTCACAGAATCTGAGAGTTCCTGTTTTCAAATCTAAAGTCACTTCCTGTGGGCTTCTCTTATGAGACAGAAGTTTTCCTCAGAGGCAAATCTCCATGCTCCCCAGCTTCCCTTCATCCCTCGTTGGCTAGAAATATGTCAGGCCTTTGTTTCCAAACCAATTACTTAGGAAAAGTCAGGGAATTACCTTTAAACGAATTGAGCCACAGGGAGGCAGAATGGCATTAGAGACTAATAGATCAAGATTATTTGCTGGGAAACCATATTGGATGGGAAAACAATGGGCAGATCGGATTTTGGCCCTAAATGAACAATGATCATAAGGAATCATAAGAAAGAAGGACAACAAAAAATAATAACTATGATGGATTGAAAGGCAACAAATATATTTATACACATAAATTGGTAATGTTATTAAAGATACAAACAACAAAATAATGTAGGGGTCACTTTTGAAGGATGCCAAAAAAATAAATAAATAAAAAGAACCAAGCATTTGATCTGTTTTTTTTTTTCTGAGCAACATTATTATTTATTATAGAAATACCCTAAATAGCAAATAAAAAAGGAAATAATAAAATTAGAACATCACCATTTTTGCTATTCCTAATTAAATACTATCTCCAGGTAATAATCAGTGGCTACTGTCATTACAAAAAGGCACAACAAGTCTGCATGTGCCTTCTGATAAAAATAAATATTACCACCTATGAATTGTTAGAATAAAAATCAAATTCTTGTTTACTAAACCTTTAAATCTGGTTACCAATTTATGGAAAATATAGATGACAGAAAAATACTTTTAATGGTACCACATGAACAAAATAAGCAAAATTCAGCATGTGTGAAACCTTACCAAAGAAATAAAATGACTAAATTTTTCAACAAAGAAATTACAAAGATAACAAGAAAAAGAGAAAATCTGTAGACCAAACAAGATGTAAGAGATCTATGAAAGAAAACATGGGCCTTATTTGGTTCCTGTGTTTAAAAAAATTGATAAAAGCGCTTCTGAAACAGGAAATTTTAACACTGATATTTGAAAAAATTAAGAAGTTATTGTTAATTGTTTTAGTACAATGATTACATTTAGATGATATTTTAAAAGAGTTCTTATTTTTACATATTGAAATGTTTTTAGGAAGAATTATATCATGTCTTAGAATTTCTTTACAATAATCTAAAGGTAGAGTGACAGTGAGTCTTACAGAGGTTAAATAAGATCAGCATGATTTTGTTGAAGCTGAGCAGGGGATACCCAAGGATTCATTACACTATTCTACTGTGTGTACCTAAAATTTTTCATAATACAGTTACTAAGTTTAAACCAGAAAAAGGTGTGGAGGGAGGACTGGAGCGCTACCATTTACCTCAAGCACTAGACATGGAGTGTGAATGATGAATTTAGAGGCTGGAGACTCCCAGTGATTCAATTAACAATTAAGCAGTGAGCTCCAATGTTGTCTTTGCAAATCAATTTTCTTCCTTGAGCAGACGTTCTAAGTTTTTCACAAATGTCTGTCTTACTAAACTTAGTCTACTTTATATTCCACAAATTTTTGGTATAAATCACTGGCTCTGAAATTCGGTTATTAAGCAGAATCACCTAGAGAATCATTTTTTTCAAAATACAGATTTCGGAGTCCCACCACAGCTCTGCCTAACCAGAATCCCTATGCGTGGAGCCCTTGAGTCTCCTGGGGATGCTGATGAAGTCAGCTCAGACTAACTTCTAGACTCGGAGTCTAGAAGTTAAACCAATATTGCTCAAACTTTTTAAATCCATATCTTCTTTTGATAAACATAAAGATGTTTTATCTGCCTTTAATATTATTTAGAACTTTTTCTAATTATATATCTGTAATCTATTTCATACTTGTATACATGTGTATGTATGTGTATAAATGTGTGTGCATATATCCCTCTGAATATATGTATACACATACACACATGCATACACACACATACACACACACATCACACATATATACCATTTTTTTGAGACAGGGTCTTGCTATATATTTCAGGATGGCTGTGTAGCCCATACTGGCCTTGAACTCGACTATCACCATGTTTCAGCCTCCTAAATGCTGGGATTACAGTTGTATGTCAAATATATTTGACAAATAAGCTCCATATCACCAGTGCAAGGTTCTCCACATAACTCAAACTATTTCTTTAATATTAATTCAAAATAGTTTAAGCAACCTTAAAACAGGTGCTGCATATTATTTCTTTCATCAGTTTCTTCATCATCATCACCATAACAGTTCAGCAGAGTAATTAGTTCTTTCATTCAAGAACTATCTTCTTAGCGAGGCACAGTGCTAAGTATACAATGGCGAATTAGGCAAGACCTCTGCACCCACAGAGACCACGCTTACCACAGAGACATGGTTAATAACCAAGATGATCAAAGTTGTGATGAATTCTGTGAAATCATAAAGCAGTATGAGGTCCTTGACTAGTTTAGGAAGTGATCTCTACTTTAGAAACACCATGCTGGAAAGACCCCACCGAAGAGGTAACGTTTGAACGAAGATTCAAGCAACAAGAAGGAATAAAACTATGAATTGGTGGGAATACTGCATGTAGAGAGAAGTGCAAACACAGATCCCTGAAGGCAAGCTCTAGAATCAAGAACAGAAAATGGACTGATAGGATTTTAGCATTTTGAGGATGATAAGCACAGTGCTGGATGATCTTTGGAGACATTAATTTACATTTGATTGTCCTTTCTATAGGAAAATGGAAAGAGTGAATTCTAATTTTCCTAACCAATACCAAGAAGATAGCAAAGTTTTGAGAATATTTTTCTGCCTTAAGGGATTGTGAACAACTTCTATTTCAGACACTGAAGAAAAAGTTGCCAATTCCTAGAAAAAAAAAAATCTACATCCCTGCTTCAGGCTTGCATAGATAAGGAGTAAAATTCAAACTAAATGAGTAGAAGATTCCTCAGCCTGAGGGAGTAGGGAACACAGCAACATGTGGTGCTGGGAGCCACAGCTACAGAACCTCAGGCCCATGCTGAGCTGGAAAAGACACAGAGCCACTCAGCTCCAGGCACCAAGACTGGATGGGAAGGGTCCTCAGAGATAAGCAGGGTGACAAGGAGTCCAGAAAGCCTTGCCCAGGTACAGAGGGCTGCAGAAGACCTGTGGATACTCCTCACATCTTTGGGAAGGCAAAGAGTCTCTAGAATACCACTGAAACTGAATTTTATGTGAAAGACCAAGAGCACAGGAAGCAATGTACATTGGAGCAAATAAAGAAATGTGACTCCTCTTGCAGTTCAAAGTATGCATGAAAAACCATACCTTCTACAAAAAAGAATAATTACATGTAAAAACCCTCAAGATCATCAATCTATTCCAGACAACAACTTTCAGGGAAGATTAAGGTAACTTGCAAAACTATCTTTCAAATTTTATGGAGAACTAAGACACTCCCATGACAAAGAACACCTGAACAGATTCACGACCACCAAACCAGCACTTCAAAATATTCTAAAGGATATTCTGGAAAGAGAAAATGAGGACTACAACTCCAGGAATCGCAACAGAATGAAGCCTTCAGGCAAGGCAAGTAATTAAACAGAAGGAAAAAATAGAGAGCCAACAACAGGTAAATAACTTGACAAGAATGAGTCAACATATGTCAGTTATAACCATCAATGTAAGTGGTCTCAACTCACCAATCAAAAGAAGTAGACTGGCGGAATGGATCAACAAGCAAGATACTGCATAAAAGAAACACATTTAATTCAAAAAGAAATTCATAGACTGAAAATCGAAAGATGGAAAACAATACTTCATGTGACAGGAACCCGGAAAAAAAACAGGGGTAACCATTCCATTTGCAGACAGAGTGGATTTCAGGTCAAGACTCATTAAGAGAGACAAAGAAGGTCACTACATCCTTGTAAAGGGAACAATCCAAGAAGAAGAGATGACAATCGTAAATATATATGCACCAAATACCAGTGTGCCTAACTATATATCACAAATATTAACGGACATGAAAAACCAAATAAGCACTAATACAATTTTAATGGGAGACTTCGATACCCCACTGTTGCAAATAGACAGATCAACTAGACAAAAAGTCAACATGGAAATATCAGAACTAAACCAAACTTTGGAACAAATGGACCTAGTACATGTATACAGAGTATTCCACCCCACAACATCAGAATACACATTCTTCTCAGCTGTACATGAGACTTTCTCCAAAATAGACCACATACTAGCTCATAGAACATGGTTAAGTAAATGCAAATGAATTGAAATTTTCCCATGCATACTATCAGACCATAGTACATCGAAACTGGAAATAAACAGCAAAAGGAACAACAAAAACTTCATAAACGCATGGAAATTAAGTAGCACCGTCTGGAGCAATCCGTGAGTCACAGATGAAACTAAAGAAGAAATCAGACAGTTTCTACAATTGAACGATAATGCAAATACAACCTACTGAAATTTGTGGGACACAGTGAAAGCAGTCCTATGAGGGAAATTTATACCACTGAACTCCCATATCAGAAAAACAGAATGAGCTCAAATAACCTAATGTCAAACCTCATGATTCTAGAAAGAGAAGAGCAAGTCAAACCCAAACAAGGGAAATCATTACAAAGATCAGAGCCAAAATTAATGCAATTGAAATGAAGAAAACAATACAAAGAATCAATGAATCAAAGAGTTGGTTCTTTGAAAAATTAAATAAAATTGATGAACTCTTAGCCAACCTTATAAAAAGAGAGGAAAGAAAAGACTCACATTCATACTATTAGGAATGAAAAAGGTGAAATCACAACAGATCTTGCAGAAATCCAGAAGATCATCAATACCTACTTCAAGAACCTGTATTCTAATGAGATCGAAATAGACAGATTCCTAGATACATATGAATTATCAAAATTGGATCAAGAAGATATTAAAACTCTAAATAGGGCTGGGGATTTAGCTCAGTGGTTACAGTGCTTGCCTAGCAAACACAAGGCCCTGAGTTCCATCCCCAGTACCAAAAACAAACAAACAAACAAAACTCTAAATATCAGCCACTGAAATTGAAGGAGCAATTGAAAATCTAGCAACAAAGAAAAGTCCAGGTCCTGACGGAATCACTGCTGAATTCTATAAGAAATTTAGAGATGATTTAATGCTACTAATTCTCAAACTCTTTAATAAAATTGAAACAGAAGCAATACTCCCCAATTCATTCCTGGAAGCAAGCATTACCCTGATACCAAAGCCAGAGAAGGATCCAATGAAAAAAGAGAACTACAGACCAATCTCATTAATGAACATAGATGTAAAAATCCTCAATAAGATACTGGCAAACAGAATGCAATGAATCATTAAGAAGATTATACACTATGACCAAGTAGGATTCATCCTAGGGATGCAGGGACGGTTCAACATACACAAATCAATATTATGATACACCACAGTAACAGTACAAAAACCATATGATCATCTCAATAGATGTAGAAGAAGCATTTGACAAGGTCCAACATCCATGCATGATTTAAAAAAAAAAAAAACCTGCAATAAAGTATATAGAATACATGGTCTTTATCTCAATTTGATAAAAGCCATCTATAACAAACCAACAGCCAACTAAGTGGCCAAAAACTAAAAGCTCATACTAAGTGGCCAAAAACTAAAAGCTTTGATTCTAAAATCCAGAACACGACAAGGATGTCCACTCTCACCACTCTTATTCAATATACTTCTGGAAATATTAGCCAGAGCAATTAGACAAGAGAAAGAAATAAAAGGACTAAGGATAGGAAAGGAAGAAATTAAATTATCACTATTTGCAGATGACATGATACTTTATATAGAAGACCCCAAAAACTCTACCAAAAGACTTCTAGATTTAATAAACCAATTCAGCAGTGTAGCTGGACATAAAGTCAACACTCAGAAATCAATAGCCTTCCTCTACACAAATAACAGACTCACTGAGAGAGAAATT
Source organism: Hystrix cristata (assembly GCA_004026905.1). Lineage (NCBI taxonomy): Eukaryota > Metazoa > Chordata > Mammalia > Rodentia > Hystricidae > Hystrix > Hystrix cristata. The sequence goes on along the minus strand of PVJO010017952.1, from coordinate 154 downwards.
AGAGAAACAACACCTTTCACAATAGCATCCACAAAAATGAAGTACCTAGGAATCAATCTAACAAAGGAAGTAAAAGATCTATGCATTGAATACTAAAGTACTTTGAAAAAGGAGATTGAAGAAGATATCCAAAAAAGGAAAGATATCCCTTGCT